>CAIGRT010020736.1:0-31561 GCA_903798405.1 Fraxinus platypoda | reverse complement strand
ATAAGTACATCCCAACTAGGCTGACACTTACTTTTTTTCAAAACTAAAAAAAAAAATAAAAAAAATTCATGGGCTAGCCGGTTAATCGCGGCCCATGAATGTGCAACCCGCGAAACCCCGGGTCACACCTCCTTGACCCGTGAACCGCCCACTGGGGTCAGGGGTCGGCCCGCGATTCCGGGTCGATCCGGGCCGATTTTCACGGGCCTGGCCGGTCCGTCCGTCTTGACACCTCTACACACTTCTACTCATTTCTAAACATTGTGCACATATCAAGTTTAATTTTTTTTTTTTAAAAAAAAGAGGCGGATAAGTAAAGGTATTCTTAGTAAATTTAGAGCGGACTAGATAACAAATTTTTATTTGTTATTGCAAAAATCTTTGAAAATGTAAATTAACTAGATCTTAGCAACTAGCATAATAGACTAAGTTCTAGTCTATTCCTTTCTCTTCTAACTTATTTTACCGAACTTTTGTCGCTCTTATGAATATTGGGATCTCTTTAGTTTGACAAAGCACGACCCTACCACTCAAAGTCTTTCTTTTCTTAGTCGATCACAAATTTTCGCCACCTCCACTTGTTAACATTTATTTTTATTTCTTATCTAATTAATCTTTGTATTACCACACATTCATATTAAAGAGACGCACTAAAGATTATGTATAAATAATTTTATTGTCAGTTTAAAATTTTTATAATTTTAAATTAGCTTGTCCAACAATATTACATAAAATATTAAAATCTTTATCCCATAAAAGACATCATGCACGTGCAATTCTTGCAGAAGACTAGGCAAAGAAAAATAATGCAAAAATGCATCGTATTCTGGGCTCGATACTCACTGCTATATTGAATAGAACAATAATTTTATTGTTCAATAACAAAAGTATTTGACTTCGAGTTTTCTTAAAAATGTGATTAGGTTCCATGTGAGGTAGGTTGAAGACATATAATTGTAGAACAAAACACATGGTGAACTGTTTACCGGTCGCGGAATAGTACATCCTCATAATTTTATGCAGTAGCTTTCAAGGGTATGTTTTGATTTCAATACATTTGAATACAAGATTTTTATGGATTTCCCAATAAATAAATACAAATTTAATAGTATCAATTAAAATTTTAATATTAATTTGTCGTTCATTGCATCACACTCAACTTGCACCGACAACCCTTAAATCTTTACTAGAGGTATAAAAGTGAATTGGATTGTTGCAGAGGCACATATTCACGCTAAACTTCACCATCTTCGCCCCTTCATCTCTTAATCTCTACTGGACTGTTGAGACCCTTTTGCTTAGGCACCCTTAGTCTCAACTTGCACTGACCACCCTTGGTATGATAATTAATGGATAAATTGTACAACACACAGCATTTTTATTTTTTAAATTAACTTATATAATCTTTTCCATGCTTTAGACGGAAGACAATAAAGGAGGTGCCTATTTGGCATCTTTGAGTAAACCTTAGGACCTTGCTATGCTCACATGCCTTCTATTTAATAATGTTTGATTGGTTTTGAGAATGTTACTAGACTCCAAGATTATCCATCACTAGATATTACCTGATACAAAATTATTGTCAACAAGGCATTCGATTCAAGTTCTCGTTACAAGTACGTCGAATTGTTGCCATTCGATGTCACGAAACAATTTCACATCGTTAATAACCTCCTGGAGCCAAACTAATCCAAGGCTGTCACACACACAACGATGCTTATTCGTGAAATGGATATCTGGGATGGTGTGTCATCGAAGAACACCGGAGTTATCAATCAGAAAACGTAAAAAAATGGACATTCAAGATCTAATTCTGGGCAGCCCATGTGCATCTAAGGAGATTGATTGAGAATACAATAAATTTGTGATTTTGTTCCTTTTTGGTCGGCGATAATTCTATATAGTTTTAATCCAATACCATGTGCAATAAGTGAATTTGGAGGCAGTTAAGCTGTTAAATTGCACGAGATTTTTATTTATTTTTTAATATTCTGCAAATTTTTAATCGCAATTGCATTTACATTTTTATATTATCATGGAAAATAAGTCCACTAGCTGAAGGTAAAAATTCAAAAAATAAAAAAGTGAAGGACTACAGTAAACAAACCCGAGGACCTTGAGTACAAAGTGCAAAACAGAAAAATTGCGGTGTTAATATAATTATCCAATTTATACTTTTAACACCTCTAGCAACAACATCGATATCCCCAAAATAATAAGGGACAAGCATGGTCACAACAATCTAATAATACACCACCAAATTGAAGCATCAAAATGGGACTCATGAGGTCCAGCACAAATATTCCGGTGTGTTTTATCGTGCAATTCCCGTCTCTCAGCTCAAATACAAGACCCAATTAAGTGGCCGATAGGAATAAATAATCTACTTCCAAAGCTTCCTCAACGACATGTTTTTATCTGTTTCCTTCTTCATCACCTTCGCGACTGCCATCTCAAAGTCCTCCTGAGTGACATGAACCCTCCTCTCTCTCAAAGCAAACATCCCTGCTTCAGTGCAAACAGCCTGCAAATAACCTATTATTTCAGAAATTCTTCCAAGCGAACAGCACTTAGAATATGAACAAAATAATAAATTTAAAGACTTCTAATGGAAAGTGCTACACTTGATTATATTACATACGGGATTTCTTAACAATTCAACCACCATATGAAATGATTCAGTTTTTGTCACTTTCTGAGTAGAGAAAAAATCAAGTGATATAAAAGGGATGTAGATTATCATAATAAAAGGCAATGCTACTTCCGTAAATATCAGCACTCGCGAGCAAACTTTTGCTTGAAATGTAAGACTCTTCCCCCCTTTTCCCATTCCAATATCTAAAACAATGTTCCAACTCTTGCTCGAAAGCATACCCATTTTCGCCACTGTATTCGTAAAATTTATGGAATCAATGGCATACTAGGGAAAGCAAACTTGTCCCCCACTCAGACAAATAGAAATTTTGGTCTGGTTATGTCTCAGTTGAGCAAAAATAATGAACATTACATATTTAAATACATTCCACATTTTTATCTCAAGGTATAGCTGAATATTTAAGTGTAAAATATTCATTTGAAACTGTAGAGAAATGAAAAAGGGGGCATGGAAAAAGATAAAAAAATACTTAAATATGATTGCACTCGTGATAAAGTACAAAATTGTAGGAATAATATGAGTATAAAAGTTTTTCCATTATCTTGGATTTACTAAATCATACACTTCTTGCAAAAACAAGGCTATTTCCAACTTCTCCCATCAATAAATATGAAATATATTCTAGAATTGCATGTGTTCAACAGAAAATATGAGGAATTGCAACTACATGACGTTTCCACATGAGAGGGTACAAACTTTTACATCACACAGAAGCACGAGAAAATCAAGGACTTTTTATGTGGAATGTGACTGATACAATAGGTGAGTGCAAGTATTAGTTATGCCTTCAGCAGAAATGAACGTTTTACTACCTTAATTAATGGTAAAAAAAATTCGTGCATACCTTAAGTTCTGCACCAGAGGCACCATTCATCTTCTCAGCAATCTTCTTCAGATCAATCCCTCGCATCAAATTCATTTTCCTGGAGTGTATCTTTAAGATGTCTTGGCGAGACTGTAAAAGTTTAACACAGTTAACCTTAGCAATAAACATTTTTGAAGTGGTGCAGATTTCTAATTATAATAATAATGACACATTTTAGGAATGTGGGTTGGGGGGGGGGGGGAATGTAACAATATTTTATCAACCACATTAGTAAGCCAGACCGCCATACCTCTCCATTAGGATTTGGGAATTCAATCTTCCTGTCGATCCTTCCAGGCCTAAGAAGCGCATGATCCAGAATGTCAATTCTATTTGTTGCCATTAATACCTGTATAGACCAGTCGTATCATAGGCAGAAAATTTTCTCGTTTCATTTCTGAACTTTGACAATTCCAAACCAGGATAATTATCTGAATAGAAAAAAGATGCTGAATACCTATGAATCACATAAATATACTAGACACAAGCACATTAACACGTAATTTGACATTCTGTCAATGGCACAAAGAACTTGTTCACCAGTAAAAAGAAGGGTTCACGGTAGATTTATGATTTAGCTAGAAATGGCCAGACAAGCCATTGCAATGATGAAAATAGCACATAAAGCATATCCCTTGTCATGTACCCCATGGGGCAACACTTCTTTTTCTTCTACAATCTTTCGCCAGATTCACCGTCTCCCTCCCATCATTTTTCATTTCTCCTGTTCCCCCAATTTTTTTTATTTTCTCCTCTCTCAACACTCAGATCTCCTTGTCATAGCCAGAAGTGTCAAACTTTTTCTAGAGCCTATGTTGACTTAAATAGGTCAGAGGATGTTATGGAGTTCATGGAGTTCGTAACAGCCACGTCTCAGTCACCATCTCACCGAGTAAGGTCAATAGTAGCTTTAATTTATTACCCAAATGCTGCACCAACTTGAATTGTGGGAATTTTCATGTGCTTTTCTAATGGCTATTGAGTTCTTCAATCCTTTTGGTATAGTCCATTTTGCATAATTTTTTACCCAGATGTTGCAACTGGTTCCTTTTGTATTATGTTTTCTTATTTTGTTGTTTTACTCTAATACTTATACAATTAATATTTTGCCCTAGTCTTATCTTATATTTTAATTTAAAATTTACAAAAGGGCATTGTCATTGTCCCTCCAAGTATCGGGACAATGTCCACCAATAGTCAAAATTTGAAAAAAGAGGGGAAAAAAATAGACACCCAAAACACGTGTCCGGGGCGAGTTAGTGTGCTGGGAAGTGATACTACAAAGTAGAGTGCCTGTATAGCAGAAGACCATAAATAAATTCTAAAAGAAACACAACATACTTTGATCTTATTGGATGCTTCAAATCCATCAAGTTGATTGAGAAGCTCCAGCATAGTTCGCTGAACCTCACTATCACCATTGCCACTTCCGGACTCCATGCGAGCAGATCCTATGCTATCAATTTCATCCATGAAAATGATTGATGGAGCATGCTCCCTGTGTAACAAAAAAAAACATTGTTAGATCACATACAAATGGTAAGAACATAAAGTTCTGTAATCACCATAAAGGAGTGAAGGAATTTACCTGGCCATCACGAAGAGTTCTCTAACCATCCTAGAGCCTTCTCCAATGTACTTCTGAACCAGTTCAGAACCCGAAACCCGGATAAATGTGCAGTCAGTATGATGAGCCACTGCTCTCGCAAGCAGTGTTTTACCTGTACCAGGAGGCCCATAGAGCAAAACTCCCTTTCACAATTCAAAGCGACAATAATATTATAAGGCCTTCAAAAAGTTGTAGGAATTACTATTACCAAATCCTAGCTGGCATTACCTTTGGTTGAGCTATTCCAAGACTCTCAAACAATTCAGGATGTTTAATTGGAAGTTCAATGACCTATAAACACAAGACATCAGGGAATAAATCAAAATGACAGTTGAAGAACATGTCAAATAGTAATCAAGGAGCTATGCACTTAAAGGTACTAAAATGATGGCATATTTTAATAAAAAGAAGTAATTATTCGGCTTCCTAGTCATAGAACTACACAAAGCAAGTGAAATTTATTGGAAACACTTCAATTAAAATATAAGGAAAAAAAGGAAGGAAATAATGGATGAGCAAGAATACTATAATGTAAAGCACATAATTTATAAGATCCTTCCGATGTAAAACACTTCTTTCCTACTTTTAAGCTAATCTAAACAAGCTATAAGTACGTAATATTAAAAAATACAGAAAAATTCTCAGAGTGGGATGTTGAAAAACAGAGTGAAACCATACAGAATAGTATCCTCAATACAAGGAAGTCAAATAAAAAATCCAACAAGCGTACCTCCTTTATCTCTTTAATTTGCTGATCCAGACCACCAATCATATCATAGGTAGAGTCTGGAACTTTTTCAACTTTCATAAGGTTCACTAAGGGATCAACTTTACTAGGCAACATCAAGTGCAACACATAGCTATCATTACGTAAAGCAACCCTAGTTGAGGGTGTAATCTTAGTTATATCGATATTCTTGTCAACATCAACCACGTACTTCCCTTCAGGATGGACCTAGAAGCAGAAATAGCACATGAATATCAGCAACAAAGTACAGTTTGCCTGTAATACTAAAATTCTATACCGTTCATTTTCACCAAATTTCTAGCATTGTCAGGCATCAGAAAAGGAATTGCCATAATAGATAACAGGGAAAGAACAAAAGCTATAATAAAGTAACAAAAGGAGAATCAAAAACTTGTGTAGCTAGTCCTTCTTCACGCACAGTTATGAATAAGTCACAAATACCACCACCCCAAAAAATTAATTACACAATGTAAATATGTGGGCACCGCAGATATTTTTAACAATTGTATAAGCCACTCTCTCCTTAAAAAAAAGGGAAAGAAAGAAAGAAAGAAAAGGAGGGTGGAGAATTATTTGTCATACTTGCATTTGTTTTACTCTCCTATTTCAATTTCGTGGACAGATTTTTCTTTCTTACGGTTTCTTTTTAAACAGATTAGGCTAACAAGCAGATCCAAGAAGATTATTGTATTAATTTGTTCAACGTTTTGGAATAACTTGTTTCAACTTTCAATCACATAGTTCAGCAAACTTTCTTGTGATTAATAAAAAATCAAAAAGCAAGCCAGAGTAATCAACTGATTCATGAAGTGGAAATGATCTTTTTCCCTATTCTTTCCCATTTTATCATTGAGTGCAAAAATCATATAATATAGAGGACGTAGTATATATGCAAATACCATTATGTAGTTGACATAATAGGTAACACGAATGCTTGTTGACAGCAGAAACGGCCACTAACCTTGACAAGGACCTTTGATTTCCCCATAACTTTGACAACTTCACCAACATACGATCCAGGCTCCTGAAGAAGCTGAAGCTCTTCCTTCAATGATCTCACTGTCCATGATGACGTGATCTCATAAAGTACATCCGAGTCAAGTGCATATATATTTGATTATGATCAAACAACATGGAGTTCTATTGTGCATTAAAAATATTTTTTCCCCTTTTTCTGTGGGGGTGGGTTGGATTATCTAAAGCTTTACCCCTTTTACCTTTCTAAAGAGAACTAAAGGACAGAGGATAAACTTATTTTCGAAATTCCATAGACTATCCTGAATTTGCAATAGAAAATTGGGTTCACAAAAATCCCAGTATGAGATGGCTTGCAAATTGCAATTTCCACAACCAAAGTCGATAATGCAAAATTCAATCTTCATCGGTTTCGAATTGAAATGATTGCAGCAACACCGAGTGTATCCATAAAAGCCCCTACTAGTCTACTTCGTGAATCAATAGTCTTCCAGAAAAAGAAAAAAATCATATTAACCTCCCCATTAAGGCTAATAAAATAAAAAGCCCTATAATTTCATTAATGGATTATTATTTTACAAAATATTCATTGTAGCTTAAATAAATGCCTGTTTCGATTTTTAGGGTTTTACGACAGAAGGTATAATTAACATTACGTGTTCAATTACAACCATATACGCGATGAATATACCCTCATATAACGTAAAATTGGAAAATTCTTGGAGAGGGAGGGATGGAGGAGAGACCTCGGCCATTGAGGTCATTGCGCTGGGCTTCGAGGCGCTGTAGATCGTGAGTTTTCTGGCGGACTTGGAGCTGAAGATCCTGTATGCGTTGCTGATAGTACTGCCGAAGACCTTCCCCGCCAACGCCGGTACCGCCTTGTTGGTGGTTCTTCGCGTCCTCCGCCTGCCGAGTCTCAATCGCCATTCAATCGGAGAATCAGTGGGTTTCTTGTAGATCAAATTATGGGATTATGTTCAATAGTTAGTAATTACTCTTTTGCTAAATATTAACTGCGGCGGTGTATATATATATCTCGATCTGTGCTTGCCCGCCGGAGTTGAAGGAGTTAATTGTTACCATGGTCACTGAACTTATGTCTATGTTTGATTGCTCACTAAAGTTTAAAATATCGAATTTTGATCATTAAATATTGAAAAATGTTAAAGGTTACTCATTGGCTAAATTTTGTTTCAAATATCTAACGGAATTGATGACGTAGTTGATAGAATGCATATGTGGTGCCCGTCATGCTATTAAAATTTGAGGTGGTCGAATTTTGGCACTAAATTTTGAAAAACATATTCAATTACTCAGTAAACCTTGAAAAATGTCTTCTAGTACTCACTAAACTTTGATATGGTCGAATTTTGACTATTGAACTTTGATATAGTTGAATTTTGGCCACTAAAATTTGAGATTGTCGAGTTTTTGCCACAAAACTTTGAAAAACATCTTCTATAGCTCAAAATAAAATTGAATTTAATTAAAATTCGTAGTTAAAATTTGGATTTAATTTTATGTAACAACAAATTCATTGTGTGTTTCATTGTAAAATTCAAATATTATAATGAAAATAGCTTAAAATTCTACAAAAATAAATTAAATTTAAATTTAACTACTGTGTAATTGAGTAATCATTCTTAATGGTATAATGCTTGCAAAAATGTGTAAAGGAGGTGACTATTAATTGCAATGAAAAACACAATATATTTATTGTTAAAATTAAATTAAATATGATTTTTAGCCCAGTTTGATGGCCATTATTTTAAAAATGAAGTTTTAAATAGTGATTTTTTGGGAGAATGTGTGATGAAAAAGTTGAAAAGAAATTGAGTTTACATGTAAAGTATTGTATAAACGTGGTTAAAAATGAGAATGAGAATAAAATAATTTTGTTTTAGAGGGAGATAAATAGAAGCTTAATTAAATCTAAGTTTATAGTGAGCAATAAAAAATATTTTTCAAAATTTAGTAGTCAAAGTTCGATCATCTAAGTGACCAAAATTCGACCATCTCAAAGTTCAGTGAGTAATAGAAAACATTTTTCAAAATTTTTTAGTGCCAAAGTTTGACCATCTCAAAGTTTAGTGTGACGGGACGCCACATGTGCATTCTGTCAGTCTCGTCACCAATTTCATTAGAAATTTGAGACGCGAGTTATGCCAATGTAACTTACATAATTTTTCAAAGTTCGGTGGTCAAAACTCGACATTTTAAACTTCAATGAGCAATAAAAAATATAGACATAAGTTCAATGACCATTGGAACAATTAACTCGAGTTGAAGTGAAGAAAAAGAAAAAATGAGAAAAAAAAATCTCATAATTGCAAAGACTCCCCTAATTATAAATAATGTCAATAATAACCCCTTATATTATTGTGCAGCCGTCGGCAAGATTGTCTTTTAAGGGCCATGCTAGTAAATAGAAATAGTAAATTGTGGTGTATTCAATTTGCATTAAACATATCTATTGTGTGCGTGTCGCGTGGCCATTTAATGTCTAAATACATTTTGTTGCGTGAAAGTATGGTGAACAAATAAAAGGCTGAAGACGTGTCCACTAGTGAAAGAGATTGGTGATCCTGAAAGATTTTACCCTAAAAAAATTTATTACTATGAACGTCCAGTTTCCAGCGAGATATTATTGCTATAGCACTAGCTGCAATTTCAGTGTAATTCTTTGTATAAAGTCCTCAAAATATTGGTTTTTTTTTTCTGGGCCAGTATTGTGGAATCACATTCTTTTCTAAAAGTAAAATAATAATAATTTGTCTAATCTACCTCAGAATTTATTAAGAATAAAATTTATAAAAGTTTACTATTTTACCTTGTTTATCCACAAAATAATGTCAGATCATTATAGTGTAGAAGTTTATAAACTTGATAGAGTTTGTCATACAATATATGACAAAAAATTTACAATCATCCTTTATCTAACATGTTATGTCCACTCGAGGGGCAAAAATTAATTAGAAACTGGCAAAATGAAACAAGAACTAATACCCTGGTGGGAAGTGGGTGAAATTAACACATAAAAAACACCCAAAAGGAGAGATGAAATGAAGACTCTTCCTCAAATAAACTAAAGGAGAAAAGAAAGAATACGAATCTGAGGATTCAAGTAAGGCACCTAGTGATTTTGAATTTCTGGTTTCGAAAAAAGCTTGATAATGAAAGGAGATATTGCTGCAAGCAGTGCCTTGGGACATTCCTCGTGTGGAAGATGGCCACAACCAGTTATTGCAACCAGTCTCTGCATGACAGTATATCTTTCAATACTTCGAAGCTAAATCCGAAAATTCAAATTACATATAGAAATAAACCCGCTACTACTTGAAATAAACGAGAGTGAAAGCATGGGACTTACTGAATTTACTAGTTTGGAAGCCATAGATTGAACAGATTTTAGAGGGACAAGGACATCTTCAGCCCCTGCAATAACCAAAACTGGCAACTTTTCAACCGCTTTCAGCAACAATTCTGCATTTTCCAGCGTGAGGACGGTCTCGTATGACAGTTTCCCTATTTCATGAAGTGCTTCATCCCAACCTTCTACATTTAATGGGGCCTGATGTAGATCAGAGAAGACAAACATTAGATTTATTAGTCAAATACCTGGCAATCAAACATCAGATGGCAGAAATGAACTACGAGAATGCACGTGTTTTGATAAAAGAATTATTTGGAAGGACAATATTGCTAATAAATATTCATCCAGCTGTAGTTATGCTTCACTGCTTTGTATCTTATTTGTTGGGTACGATATGAAATTTTCAAGTTAGCATGTTTGCATGAGCTTAAAAATGAGTAAAAGATACTTTTTAAGTTAATTTTATGCTCAGTTTTAAGTCAAAAATGTTAATTGAATCATCAAAATAAGTAACATAATTTTATTATTTAAAACTTACTTAGTTACTTATAAGTAACTTTTAAAGCTTTGCCACACATACTCTTAAGAGAATATACATGGGTGTATATGGAATACTGCAAGAGATATTATATGAAAAAGGCTATATACATGCTGCTCAGAAGGATATACTTCTACAGACACATACTGCCCAAAGAAAAAGGATATATATTATCAAAAAGTTTATATACATGGAATATATGAAAGGATTCCATATCAAAACCGCAAGAGATGTCACAAAATAGTGATGGTACGAAGAGAAAGGTATTGGAAAAAGGGTTAGTCTACACGTACATAATTTTATACATAATCCTTTACACCCCACTCACATTAGGAGGTGGGACCACGAGCCGTCATTTTTAAAAACACATGGGGCCCGCGCCCCATGTGAGGGGGGGGGACACCATTCGGTACCCCCCCTTTCGGTACAAGGGGAATCCCCTTGGAAAAAATACCTTGTAGAGGTTTAAGACTTCAGTTGTTAGTTTAGTAGTATCAAACCATGCACGTCGATTAACCATTTGAGTTATTTCTGTCCGAAGTAGAGGTCGGACCAAGTTCTTCTTTCCAAGTGAAGTGCGTAATAGTATTCTTGCGAAGGCAGGAACCAGTTCTCTTGACAAGCTGACACTCAGCAATACAACTCCCCTTATTTCAATCTGAATGACAAGCCATTAAAAAATATTTCCAGAAGTCAGCAACAACTTCAAAGACCAAAATTATTTTGGACTCAAATGAAATACTAATTTTCAATCATAATTATACCAAATCATATTTGAGTAATATATGACTCCATTTATGACCTCCCACGAGCTCTAAGGTCCTCGAATATTCTCTTTATGTGGCTTATAAACATATTATCAATTGAATTATCATGATCTTAGTACATCAAGTTACTTTTTCTTTTACCAATATATACCAGCTTTTAGACTTTATCCCTATCAACTGATGCTATCAATTGAAGCTACCTGATGTATCTCATCATCAGCACAAAACTGAAGTACAAAATTTCACAATGGATTCCTTCGTTTACTGATGAATTATGCCAACCTTTAAAAGTATCAAGCTTCAGTTGCTTAATACAGAGCCTAAGGACTTAACGTTTTCTATTCTTAATAAATGATATAAATGCTACTAAATCATTATTTAGGAGTCAAAATTACAACAGGTTCTGTGCAGACATTAAAATTATCACGTGGCCATTTGTTTAAGAATTAAAAATTACAAGTGATGTAGACTCACATTCTTGGTATTTGCAGACGACTGGATTTCCTGTGCAGCCTTCAGTGCTAGCAATCCTCCATCATCATGGCCAACAAGTACAACTGACGAAAACCCCATTGATGAGCAAAAAGAAAGAAGCAGGTCAACCTGAAATGACCAAAATAAAATGTTTAATTTAAGACTCAAGTAGGAAAATCGAAAAAGAAAATGAAACAAGGTTGACTGAGCTATATTCAAAAGCATAATAGATGGATTAGTTGTTTCGTGTTCCTCAGAGTTTTGCAGTAACCTAGCCTGATTAACCAAAACTAGTCATGATAAATGACATTAATCCAACTGTATGATTGCATCGATATACAATAACTAATATGGTCCCACAAGAAAATTCTTGATGATTCCTGGTCAAAAATTCCGCAAGCAAGCACATATAATCTCATTTGCTTTATAAGGAGGACATTTTAAAAGAGAAATGTTGCAGTTTGGGCCACAACTCTGTGTGTGTTTGAAAATATATATAGGCATATAATATTTACAACAATATATATGCACTAGCAAATGCGTACATGTGCATATGTGCGGGATTATGAAGACTCATCAAAAAAGTGATCAAAATGCACATCAGTCTAGTTTCATTTAGATTCTTAAAATATTTGAAATGACCCTTTAATGACAGGAAAAATATGTGATTTCTATTTTAAAACCTGATTTGAGAAATAAGTCAAAACCAGTGATCCTGGAAAAGAAAAGTAATTCATTTGGAATAAGTTTCTTCCCATTGGCATGTTCCCACTTTTTATTAAATTATGAGCATCGACATTACATAGAAAAGAGAGAGATGTAGTTAAAATTTGCATACAACTCCCTGTGTGAGTGAATGTGTGTCTTGCGAAAGAGAGAACATAAGAAAGAAGTGCGAGATTTGCAACAGTTCTACCCATCTTGGTTCCAAGAAAACCACAACCTTCATAACCATGAATTTTTTTCTTAACTGTTCCAGATTTTATAATCTGTTGTGATGAATTACTAATGCACCATGTTAGATATATGCTCTGGAATTGGGAAGAAAAGTTGCTGACAATAACAATTCGGATTTTCTAAATTTGTAAATTTCTATCAATGCTACTGGTGTACATGCCGATCATACCACAATATACATATAATAATAAGTAATCAACTGATTTCTAAATTGGGAAGAAAAGTTGCTGACTATTACAATTCGGATTTTCTAAATTTGTAAATTTCAACAATGCTACTGGTATACATGCCGATGATACCACAACATACATATAAGAATAAGTAATCACCTGATTATCAAGTTCGTAAGGATTAGGCAATTGATTATCCTCCCAATCCTTCCTGCATGGCCTTGATGTCAAACCCCAACCAGGCCTGTCAAAAGCAGCAACCACACAACCAACCTGCTGAGCCAGAACACCCATCACGTTTCTCCACGAGAAAACTCCCCCTCCAAACCCATGCACTAACACAATTCCAAACAGTTCATTTGCTTCCAGATCTGTTTCTAAAGTTAAAGACTCCAACTTTCTGTGTTCATTTTTGCCAGTTTCATCAAGCCTCCACATAGGCACACCTTCAGACACCGGGGACACTGGAGAACCATCTAGTAGAGGAGCATAGAGAGAGGAGTTGCTAAGGGATTTATCGCTGTTGCTCCTGTAAAGATGATAATGTGTTTTTGATGGAACACTAATCATTTGGTGGTCAGGAAACGTAACGGATGATAGGGAACGGTGAGCCGGACCAGGCATGCTTAACTTGTAGTGGATAGTTAGTCTTTGGCAAGTGATGAATAAGCTATCTATATCAGCAAGTAATCTAACTGGAAGTTCCCCTTCATAACGAGACAATCCTGGTGCTTTTCTCCTCATCTCAGAGTCGCTTCTGAAAGTCTTCCCAGCAGACGGAGTGGGCGACCGTGGAACCTTCTGACAACCAGAGAAAGCAATTTTGCAAGAATGAACCTGTTCAGGTAAATAGATTAGTCAAAGTTAACAATTTAGAAGAACCTTATCGTATAATGAACTCTCTATAAACTATCTGATGCAACTGAATCTTTGAAGCAAGCTCATTCTCCAACTTAAAGGCAGACAAATTGAGCTAACATCTCATACAGCCAGTGTCAGTGAAAAAAATTGTGAAAACTACAATATACACACCTCATATGAACAGTATTTAGTTCTAAAATGTTAATTTGATTTTCTCTACCATTTAGAAGACAGAACCAATTTTGCTGAAAGTATATTTGTGTCCTCATCCACATGACCTAAGCCAAATCCTGCCAAGAAAGGTCAATCTAACCCACTGCCAAGTCAAACAGATGAGTTATGCCTTGCGCTGTCTCCTAGCCTTCCCAGAACAAGTCACGTGGTGACCAAAGGCTAGGCCGAGGCAGAGTACACGATGACCCCAAGACCATCAAAATTCTTCTGGGCCGGGTCCCAGCTCATCAAGACAACCAATGAGACCTGCTAGAAAGATCCCAATCCCATCTTCAGAAAGCATTCCTCCTGATGTGGCCAAGGATATAAATTCCCCCAACCAAAAATAAATCTTCGTCCTAAGTCAGCTTCGCAGATACTTTTGCTATCAAATTGAAACTCAAGATCAAACATGCAAGACACAAACATGCAAGACACTTGGAGGAGTTATTAGGCAGCCAGTCTCTGACGATGTTCACAAAAGTCAAGAATTTGAATTCTGACTGCAGACTTGACTATGTGAGGTGCAGAGAGTTCAGCTCGCTCATCACAAAAGGAGCCTTCAACTTCATCCTCATCGTCTTTGTCTCCAAAGCAAAAACTCTACATAATTATATTCACACGCACCACATACAGGCCATTTTAGAAGCTTTTTAAGCTTTCTTGTACACAAATTACCTTATTTATAATCACATCAAATACTTCTGTCTACGTGTCAAAACTTACGAAATTTGGCATCGACAAGAATATACCATTTTGGGGGCAACACGTAATAACATACAAACTTAAGGCAGGACAAATATTACAAACTTACAGCTTCTGGGTCAACACCACGAAACAGGAGCTTCCTCTTTGCTCTGCAGCTTGTTCGATAAGCTACAACAATATGCCCAAGAGCAAAAACTACAGAAGAGAGAAACAAGACAGGCATCCCCCAAGACTTCTTCAAATGGAGCCTCTGCTTTGAAAGAGAAGTTGAAGCTTCATCCCCAAAATTGACGGTGAAAAGACAAGCCTTTATGGACATATAAATTATGGAATTGATGGAACAGAATGTTACAATTCCTAAATATGGTCCATGTGAGAGCATTGGACTATCGCACATTGCATACAAATCTGTTCCCATTTGACAAATCCATAAAAACGAATCAATTAGACATCACGAAAAATTTATAAGCAAATTTGATTCACTTGTTATTTCATCATGTAAAACTGCGTTCTGATTATTTCACTATTTGAAAGTAGTTATAAGAAGACCAATTCTACTAAATTTCTTCATTTTACATTGACAGAATTTTTCATAAACTTTAGTGAGTAAATGGGAATGATACAAATATATTGTTTACAAAGATAATATAATTTCATTCACGCTATAATTTGAATGGCTTCTCATCCAAAATAAGCAATGGGTCGTACACTCGTATTGTCATGAAAAATGTACTAATATTCGAACACAATTCTTTTAGCAAAAAAATTACAACAGTCTTACAGGTGATTATGAGAGATCTGATAGTGGAGACGAGAGGAATATCCGTCAACGAACTCTTGAAACCGTATCTCTGCGAATGCTCTCGAAAACTGTAGCAATTAAAGCAAGTGAAGCTCAAAATCAATAAACACATCACCACCACGTCGCTTATAGCCACCATGACAGGCAAATACATCACCACCAACGACGCCACCAACGCCACCACGAAATACACTGTCCTCACCCCCCTCCTCACCTTGTCCCACCACCATCCTCCCTTCGTAATCATTTTTACTCCTAATATCACAATTCACTAAAAAAAAATCAAAAAAGAAAAAAAAACTTTCTTTTTGATTGGATTTGAATACTCAAGTATGACTAAAGGGAATTTGATTTCGGAGAAGAATTGAAGCCCTAGCAAATGGAGATGCACAAGACGGCGTTATACGCCGTCTCCCGGCGTCATGTTTTACGCCGGCGAATTGTCTGTTCTTTCGCCGGAATTTCTATTCTCTCTCTCCTGTAATCGTACGATAGAGAGAGAGAGGAGAGAGAGAGTATGTGTTTAAGTTTATTTTAAATTGAAAGCTTCCGTTTGGTTGTTTGTATCGAACAACAATGTCTGAACTGCATTGTTCTGAAAAGCTCGTCTTTTCCTAACCAATGAAATTATCAATTAAAAAAAGAAGAAGAAGATGCGAGCGTAATTTAGGTAATTTAAAAAAAAAAAAAAACGCTAGTTAGTAATTGGGGAAACTGCATGGCAAAGATTTAAAAATTCAAACTCGCCGCCGCCGAAACAAGACCGTTAGGCGTTAGATATAGTGATTTGCACGTCTTTTGTGGGACCCACATGTGCATGACACTTGTCGATATAGCCTGCTTGAAGATTCTACAAGATACTTATGTAAAGTGTAACGGTCATTTTACTTTTTAATTCTTTTTTTCTTTTTTCAGAATTACAAAAATAATTTAAAATAAAAATACATAAAATAGTCTCCCAAAGTGCTGAAAATGGTGAGTATAATACACGTGTAAGGTTGGGAAGAGGTTAGAATTATGAGTAGAAAGTATAAAATTTTTCAAAATAGTATGAATAATAATCACCTTTGAATTATCAAAACTATATAACCGAGATCCAAGCCTTACATTTCAATCGACTCGATGGATTCATAATACATTATAATTTTAAATATCAATTGAAAATGTATTTCGAATAAAATGAAATGATCTTACAAGTTACATGCACATGGTCAAAAAAACGAGATGAATGAATTTGGAATTTTTGAGTTGAATTAAATTACATGAACAACCACTGGTTTTGTATTTTCTTCAGCCAACGTTAACCAATTTTGCCAAAATATAGAACATCAATACTAATAGCTTGTTTGGGAGGAATTAAAATCCAATTAAAATTAAAAATATAATCGTTATTGGGTCCCGCTCATCTAATAAAAGTCAACAATAACGGCTAGTTTTTCGATTTTAATCTCTATCAAACAAACTCTAAATATAAAATACAAGGAGGAAAAAAAATTTTGAATAAGAATTTACAAACACCTGGCATCAATAACACGTTCAAGAGTACGACTCATGCTGCCTTAGCCGGCCATGTTGCTTGAGCAGAAATGATAATGCCTACTATAACACCAAATAATCCAAGTGCACTGCCAAAAATCTCAATAACAAGGTTCTTAACGAAAAGTGACGAGTTTTGTGCATCAGATAAAGTGCAGCTGCTTCCGATTATTCCAACACAGAGCCTTCAACCAAGAAACAGGTTGAGGTTGGAAAAGGGCAAAAAGAAAAATCAGAGTCGAATCTATGGGTGTGAATAGGGACTTTTTTTTAACAATATGCATAAAAGCTGGAAACTAATACTTGCCCACAGACGAGATTTGCATAGCCCACAATTATTCCAGAAGCAAAGATTGCGTAGCCTGCTCTAAGAGACTGCTGCATACATCTTGGATGAAGACACACTCTCTAACTTTGTTTGTAGAATGATAGCCACGATAACTCCGTCTATGGCAACAGCCTCACAAAAAATCACACTGAGAGAAGAATGGTGTTCATAAGAGTTTCAAGCAACTCAATAAGTCGTAAAGCACATCAACAACTATCCCATTTCCGATGCAACTACATAATAAATTATGAACCATGAATTTCATGATCTACGCACAAATAAACAAGAATCATCAATCATGAGATGATATTACAAAACAGTGACTTCAAACTTTGTTTATTGCGATATAATAAATATTGAACCATTACATGCCAACTCAGATGCTATTTAGCAAGTTTACAAGTATAGTATATGTGACGAGGAAAGGAGGGGTTGTTTGCAATAATAAATCAACAATGATGGTCCATGATTCATCAAAAGTGTATTTATGCAGCAAGGAGTAAAACTTTTTCAAGTTTCAATTTCACTTAGCATTATCAAAAGCACTACAGATTTTACTCGGGACTTGCTAGCTCAGTAATCAACTAGGCAACTAAGTATAAATTCCAGTCCCCATTAAATTAATCGCCGTATAATCATTTAACGTATCGGATCCTTGGTAGATGGATTTCCATATGAGTGCAACACCCAACCTTTACAAAGAACGGTGCATTTAGAGGGACACTTGACACTTTGCTGGGATATGGAAAAATAAAAAATTTTAAACTTCTCGTCAAACATGACCAAGAACTTTAGAATAAGTTAGGTTCCATGCAAATAAATGACTTCCAAATAATTTTAGCAATTGCTTCTGTAGATAGCCCAAGCATGCATTGATCTTTCATTTACAATTATTTTGCTTTAAACAGAAGATCTTTATTAACCAAGAGCTCTCCTCTAAAGCAAGATATCAATCCAACCCTCCTATCATAGGTGAAAATCATGTTCCCTAGTAAAAACCCTTCGCAAAACCTTGGGAATTCATGCTCAATTAAAGGGTACTCCCTAGTCACCCTCCCTCAATTAAGTTCCAACTCCACGGTAAAATTCTTCTGATTTTTACTAGAAGAGAAACAACTTACAGTTACGATCTCCTTCCTTGGCCCATTTCAACTTGGTCTATTGTATCCAACTAGGCTCTATTCTCAAGATTACTCCAAATTCATTGTATATCTCAGGTCAATTATCCTCTCGAAGGATTCCCCCTTCCCGCCAATTCAATAGTCAACTCTTTGAAAATAGACATTTTCTTCTCCCACATCCCGTGGCCCACTCGGTCTGTGCTGTGACCAGGACCAGTACCGATGGCCCAAGAACTTCCCAACTCCAAATCATCAGTTTATGGACTTCAGTGTCTTCATGAAAGTAACCCAGCCAATCACTCTTCTGACCATCATTATTCATCCATTGATGTTTGGTTTTACCATATTGATGTAAACTTGTGTCAAAATGCCTCAACAATTTTCAACAGATAATAAATTTCCAAAAAATAAAACCATACAAGCAATAAATCAAACAATGAGAATCAATTACCAGAATATAAACTCCAGAACATCGAGATTGATCACAACATTCATAATTAACACTGAATGAACTCGGAATTGAAATGGAAAGGGTTTATATTTGTACTCAGAAACTGTACAGATTATTTGGAAGTAACACCAGGTGCCTTGATGGCTGCACCTATTAAAACTGCTACAAGTAAAATATATTCCCCTACAACGTTAAACAAATTTATCGATTCAAAAGCTTTAAATTCTCAATTTACAAAACAAATTCGAATAAGAATATAAAAATTACCAGGCGGCGCCGAGGACAGAAACGCCGATTGCTACAGCGATTCCGATGGCGGCGAAATTGTACGGAAAGATGCGCCGCGACCATGAGCTGGCTGGCGTCACCATCCTGTAGAACCGTAGAAGTTCACTCGCTAATCGATATTTCTTCTCCTGAATCAATGATTGAAAAGAAAAAAAGAAAACAAAAAAATCAAGGAGAGAGAATTATCAGAATTCAGAACGGAGAAGAAGGCATAGTTTGGTAAATTGCTTGGCGGCCCAATGGATTAACCCTATGGGCTGCGATTGTGGAGATTTCGTATCATTGGGCTTTCTACAAAGAGCCCACTAATTATTCAAGCCTTTTAATAGTGAACATGACGCCGAGCACCCCCATTTCTTTTGATTTTCATTCTTTCTTTCAATAATTTTTATTCTCTAAATACTGCTTTCTATTCCCCACGCACCAACTTACAAACACAAGATCTGATCCACACAAATACATATTCAAGACCAAATATACACATATAGGCACAACCTCCACCATCGAGAAATTGAATTAATTAAAGCTCGATATAAGTAAAATTTAAAAAAAAAAAAAAATTATATGCAGATATAAACAATAAATTAAGCCATTGTTGAAATTTTGAGATTATTCTAGTAAAATTGAGAAGTTGTTCTAATCTTATGTCGGAATAGCAGCCCGCCCCTCTAAATCTAAATCGAATGAAAAAATCAAGATTGTAGAAGGACTTTTTAAAATGATCAATTTTTGCTTAATTATTATTTAACAAATATTTTTAGCAATCCATTGAAGCATTAAAGATGCCATCATGGTCAAAAACTCAGTCATAATGAGTTCATTGTCTACTGCCCAAGTACCAAGTTTTATGAAATTTCACAAGAATTTAGAGTTTGAATTGAAAATCAAACTACTCTCTCCAAGTCATTCTCAAACCTAAAGGGTTGGGACTTGGGACACGCGACATGGGTGATTCACGATCCATGACAACACTATACTATATAATAGATAATATATTAGCTTATCTTAATCTTTAATCATGTTCATTTTCCAACAAAATCTTTCTAGATACTCTCCGTTTTCACGAAAAAAATCATAATTCTTTACTACTTTTATACTATCGTTGTATCTGATACAACAAATGCGCCACTAAAACATTCATCAATTCTAAAAGGTGGTTAAGATACTTTGATTGAGTGTATTCTTGATTTTAAGCATGAGAGATCCCTTGAATTACAACATACAAGCTAAAAAGAAAGACAAAACTGATGGCCCGAGAGGTACTTTTTCTTTAACCAGAGCCACAATTTTGGATATCTATATTGATTTTCTTGAATCACTATTAATTGCCTTCCTAGTGGGAGTATTGCTGTACCACTGTTTTAAATAGGGACAAAAATCATGCAGGTTGAAGGGTATTTTGGGAATTAGTAAAATGTTTCTTGATTAGATTGTGAAATTTTCCATTCCAAATGGCAAACACAATGAAATGATTCCTTTATCTTCTGCTGAATACAATGAAAAGTACTCAGCCTTTATGTCATTCATAACACTAACAAGTTTTATAGGTGATGGGTTGTGGGAATTTTCCTAACTATAATTCAGCTTCGTTTGAGCCACATTAAAATTTTCATTCTCATTTTTCTACTCATTTTCGACCACACATTCTTCAATAAAATAATATTATTCATCACATCAATAATTTTTCCTTCTTTTTCAACAACAAATTCTCCATCACATCAACAGTAAAAATGCATTCTTACTCACCCATTTTTATTTGTTTACAAATTTAGAGCCTGTTTGGTACAGATTCTCATTTTCTACAGTAAATCAATTCTCATTTTCAACCACACATTCTTCAATAAAATAATATTTTCCATCACATCAATACTTTTTCCTTCTTTTTCAACCACACATTCTCCATCAATCTACTATTCCAAAATACATTCTTCCAAAATAATGTGGTTCAAACACAATGAGTTCTCTTGACTAGTGACATATTTTGTATTTTAAATTCTATTTAAGCGCCAAGTTTACCTAGATAACAAAAAAATACAACGTAATTGATCTCAAATTTAATAGAATATAAAAGGAATATACCGATCACCTATGTATAAACATTATCGGTTTAGTTCTAATTTGAGTAGGCTCATAATAGGGAATACTTGAACCTTGGGAACTGGCCTCCTTCATTTGCGATCAATATTTTAGCTTTGTTTATCGACAACAAAATGTTTTGACCCGATTCGATTCATGATCGCATCTGCAAACTCTATAAAAAAATGGGATTGGCTACGTTCAATTTGCCCTTGGGGCGATAGCACGTCGACAACTTTTACATCCATTTACCATCGCAGAATTTCTACATTATGGATTTTTCTCATGTCCCTCACACATAGAATTGGCCCTCTCAAAAAAAAATAAAAAAAATCTACTTCTATCAATGAATAAGCCTGCAGTATGAAAAAATTCTACGCAGTCCAACACAACGCGTTATTCCCTATTACTCTTACTTTGACACCCTATGAAACTGAGCATACTCATGATATCTTATAGGGGTGGCGGTTTGTAGCTTTAAAGTTGTTCAAAATTTGTCCCAAGACCGACTCATTTGGAAAAAAAAAAGGGATAATTCAATAGACTTACCAAAGAAGACCAGACACAAGAAAAAGAAGGCTAACCTAACCTTTTTCTTTGCAAGAAATGTGAAACCATAGACTTTTTTTTTTTATTTTATTTTCCAAAGAATGACATTTTTTTTTCCATGGTATCAATTGGAACAAACATTACTGACTAAAACAACATTAATTCAAACAGTCTAGTTTGTTACAAAGAAAATTCAAAAGAAAAAGGTGATAACTTTTGTCATGTCTTCATAGAGGTAGGTTTGGATTTATATAGGATTTTTAGCGTTCGTTATTGATTAAAACCTAGCTTATTTAGGATACAATTCTTGCATGCTAACATCTTCACATATAGTGTCAAAGAGTCGCAATAGCTACATCACCAATATGCTTTTTATACATTTTGTTATCTCTCTATATATAAATCTTTTCTCGACACCCCCCCTCATCAACCACAATTTTGTCACTTTAACCATCGCTATCTTCACCTCTCAACCCTAACAACCTCCCGAAAAAGGGAAAACTTACTTTTAAAAAAAAATCTCGTAAATTTCATCTCTCTTCTGTTCAGTCTGCCAACGAGATGATAAAATGTCAAATTTCGAAAATTGAAATGACAATGGGGTACTGAGGAGGAACTCCGACATAAAGATGAATTAGTAATAGTCAGATATTTTAAAGACATCCCCGTAATTGTCTTAAAATTTAAATTATAACAAATAAAACAAAGGTGATACGTCAATTCACAGTGACACTCCCACATGTGTCTTTTACAGTAAGGCCAAAATTCTCTGCTGAAAGATGGAGATAGGACACAAATAGATTCAAGTGGAAAGTGACATTTTTGTTTCGTGGACTTTAATATTTTGTTATAATATTTTCAAAATTCAACTCAATGGTTTACCCTTTTCTTTCTTTCTTTCTTTTTTTGAAATGGAACTATTAATTTTTAATTTATTGTTTGAATTGAACTTTTATTTATTAAATTGTCATGTGATCTTCATAGATATGTGCTTCATTTCAATTGTATGAATATATGATTGAAAATGAGTATGAAAAATAAATTAAAGTAAAGTAAAGCGAGACAAACATGGGCTCAGTCTATCACTCCGTAGGTCAAGAGTGCATAAGGAAGTTACTTCTTGGTTTCACATGCCAATTCACGACTGCTTTATTTCGCAACACCAAGAGGCCGATTATATCCAGAAGGTGAGAGATTTTTTTTAATAAAATTATATCCGAAAAAAGTAAGCATGTCAACATCTTTGTCGTTTGCATGTTTTTCAAGGAACAAGGATGGTTATATTGATAGTGTTATTATTTTTTGTATCACATTTTAATTGTAGTTAATGTCTTCAATTTTTTCTCATTGTAGCACTTATGGTCTCCAACATTATTATTTCATCGAATTCTTACCGGCTACCTTCCATTAATAAGCACATTCCATCCTTGATGATGGTTTCTATTAAAAAATATTCTATTTTATATTGGTTTGAAATGAGGAAAAATATTTTTTTTTTCTCATTTATGAATTATTTTTTAAAAAAAATATGATGAAAATCAAACCACCTAAAGTAGTTTGAAATTTTTGCAAACCAAACCAAATCACTTCAATTATTAAACCAAACCCATTCAAACATTTTTTGTCTATTTGGTTCGGTTCAAAACCACAGTTTAACAAATAAAAAATAACATATATCGAATAAGTTAAATTGTTATAGCAATTAATAGTAAAATCTAATAACTAAGTTAAAACATAAATAATTAATTGAGTGACCAAGCCAGGAAAATGAGAAGCAAATATATAAAAAATATTGTCCGCTAAAAATTTAAGTAGTCGAGCGCAAATCAAATCAAAACAAAACAACACAACTACCAATAAAATATAGCAAACAATTATAATTTTTTTTCTTCTTTTTTTGGATAAACTGACCTTGAAATTTAGTCGAAATTCAAGAAAAATATTAGTAGAAGAAAAAGAATGTGTGAGCTTCGAATTAAAATCTAGATTTAATGTCTATTCAATGGTAATGAGCGGTCGATGAATATGATTTAGCAACAAATGTTCAACACTTCACCTAATTTGAAGGTTTTGCATTCACAGTTGTGATGGACTTATGGGTATTGGATATGATTTAATTAATTAATTGACTGGATGGATAATTATCTATTTAGATATTGAGTTTAGTTGGATTATGTCTAATATGTATATTTCTTTTTAATTGGGATGTGTTTAATTTTAATTGGGTTGAATAAAATTAATATTAATTTATTTTTGGTTTTTTATTTTATTATTATTTTTTTGTAAATTGTTTGACAATTTGAAATGATTTGGAAATATTGAAACATAAACAAAATCATTTCGAAGCGATTTGGCCCTTGTTTGTTGTAGATTAAAATCAGATTTTTAGTAGATTTTGATAAAAGTTGATGAAATGTGTGGTTGAAATTAATTGTTGACTTTGACTTGAGATTAAAATCATATTTTAATTTGTACCAAACAGGGGCTTGGTTCGGCTCAAAATCAAAACGTTGACGGATCCAATTGGTCCCAAATCAACGGTTTGAAAAAGCGTTTTCGGTTTTATTTTACGGTTTTGAGGATATCATTTTTTAACCATAGGGCTCACCTCCTTCTTTCCTTCTCGTTTGCTAATGACATCCATAATCCTCCAAGAAGCGGAATTTAAAAGTTTTGTTCTCAACAAGTATGAATATAATCGCGTAAACATGCTCCGTGCACACAATAGTTCGACACTATTGATCCAAATCTAATCAAAGTCAACCTTGTACCTATCAAAGTCAACCTCAAGGGAACATTAACAATGATACCCCATAATTCACAAACCAAATATTGATGAATAGTATATTTTCACACCTGTAGCCAACTTTACACTTACAACTTGGATCATTTGGCCCCGAAAAATTCACTTCTAGGAGCACAAACCTGTAATGATCTAAGAGTTTTATCAAAATGCTTGGCCTTAGTCCCAAGATATTCACCCCAAGTGATTGCCCTGTAGAGTGGGGGATGAAACTTGTCTACCAATTTTGGAATTGGAAAGATTTTGACACTTGATGGTGGCCCATATAGATAAGCTATGGACAAACGATGTTGGGTCCGGTTCACCACCGCCCGGTGGAGGACACTGGGATACCACCCGTTCGACAAAATGTGTAAGAGATCACCTACATTAACTACCAGAGCTCCAGGTTGTGGAGGGACCTTTATCCACCCATAATCCTGCTTGAAAACCTGTAATCCATTTGTGTTACTCTGATGGAGAATGGTGAGAATGGTTGAATCCGTGTGTGCTGCAAGCCCCATAGCCCGGTTGGGATCTGGACAAGCTGGATAAGAGTTTAGATGTATAACTGAAGATGATCCTGCTTGAAACTGATCTCCTTTTGAGCCAGACCAGTTCATGTCTTCTTTTGTGATGTTCAATGATCCAAGCATAAGCCACATCAATCTTTCTGCTAGCTTATTCATCTCGTTTTCGTAATCTTGTATTGTGTAACTGAGATAATAGAATTAGAAAGGGAAAATTAAAATTGCTGCTAAGATCTCATGCACTAATGAATGGACTAGAACTGAGGATATGATAATTACCAGAATCTGTGGTAGTCGTCTGGCCAAAGTCTACGGGCGTGTTCTAGTGGTGAACCGGAAATGGTGAACCCTTCAGACCACATGAGTTTGGGAAAGAAAGATGAAATACGAGGAACCCCATAACCGGACATGTCATTAGGCGAACGAGCTGCTTTAAGCTTTTGCTGCATGGGAAGAGAGAAAAGCCTTTTTCCTGCAGACTCAATGTCATCAAGCAAGCTCATGGCAATATTATGATTAACAACTTGGAAAGCACCCCATGATTTGCATGCAGATCCTATAAGTTCCATGGCATTCTCGTGATTGAGATCAATAATTGGAACAGACTCTAGTTTACATGCACTGTCCGATGGGAGATCATGATCAAGTGGTTTCCATGCATGGGAATCAGGCAATTCTTTTGCTGAGTTCAAGTCCAAGTATTCTTCAGAGAATCTTGCATGCATGTTTTGTAATGATTTTTCTTGTTTAGTTCTTCTACTGGTTAAACAGGGCTAGCTTGAATTTAAGAGGTTGTATAAGATTCATAAGAATGTTTGTTGCATACTGCCTTTATATAAATGATAGGAGTTCTGTTGGAGGGGGTTGAAAGTAAGTTTTCAAAAGTGATTTTCAAGTCAATATCATCCCATCTAAAAGTTTGGTCAAACTCTCTCTCTTTCTGTCTCACGAATTGAACTAACTCATTAAACATTAATGACCCGTTTTATTTGTGTTTCAATTTTGAATTTTGAGCTTATTTTTAATTTTCTATTTTAAGAGTTTGTTTTAAAATTGTTAAAAACGTATTGGATTTATTATTTTGAAAAATTATTTCTCAAAACAAAAAATTAGGAAACACATTTAATTTGAAATTTTGAAAAAATATTTTATAATATTTTATTCCATGAAATTTGACATACATACATACATATTAAAATTGATGAATCTTATAATTTTTATTCTAGCTACAAAAGTAAATAAAAATAACTAATAAATTGAATTCAAAATATAGAAAATAAAAATAAAAAATAATGACGTGCACTGAGAATATTATTATCCATGTTTACTTATATATATTTTTATGAATTTTTATGTAAACTAGTCAGAGTTAAAAGTGTGTTACATGTTATTTAGAAATACTTTATAAATGTTGTAAAAGTAATATTTGAAGATAAATATTAATTAAATGAATGTGGATATTAATTAATTGAGAATAAATAAAATGGAATACATGCATGAATAGTGATTTTGTATTATTTATTACAATTTGTAATTGAGTTTCATGTGGTGAAATCACAAGAGTGAAATGAATATGTAAAATGTGCATTGATGATAACTAAATAGTTGTCAAAATAATTCATGAAATATTGTTCAAATGGGTAAAGGAAATACAATACGAATATTAATTAATTTATAATTAATACCACGAAATATATATGTGACAATGACTGTAAAATCATCTGTACCAAATGAATATAATTTAATTTTCAATTAAATGAAATTGGATATTAATTAGTATAGAATAATGAAATGCATTATTGAATGTCAAATTCTAGTTAACTTATAATTAGAATTAAAAACACTAAAATGCGTAAATTAAGATGAATATTAATTAAATGATTTTGAATGTTAATTAATTAAGAATTGATATATGGAGAAACTAGATGTTAATTAGCATAATGCACGTGAATAATGAAACGCACTCTTAAATATGAAATTCTAATTAACTTATAATTAGAATTAGTAACATTAAAATGCATAAATGAAAATGAAAATGAAAATGAATGATAATTAATTGAGAATTAATATAAGAAAATTCATGCATGAACAAGAATTTAACGGTATTTATTATAGTTTGTAATTGAGTTTCATGTGGTGAAGGCATACAAGTGAAATATTTAGAATTTTCACTGAAAAAACTCATAACAACAAAAATATATTTTGAATTTTATGTTAAATTTATCCTTTTTTTGAAAATGCATTTTTCAAAAATACCAAATTAAACACGTTTTCAATATTTTGTAAAATTGAAATTCAAAAACAAAAAACCAAATGCACTGGGAAAATTTTTAAACGAGGTGATTTAACTTTTTGGTACGGCGGGGAATGGAGTTGAAATGACCATTTTGTCCTCCATAAATTGAAGAAAGAAAAGTCGTTGAAGACCCACTAAACAATATCCTCTCCATGTGCCCTTGTCTTGTCCATGAGTAGAAAAAACATGTCTTCCCTACTGGGTCCTAATTCACTAACAGACGACGTTTCTAAAACCTTATTCTCATTTGATGAAATGACCATCCTGTCCCCTTGGCTTGTCCACTTGCCTTCTCGGCTTAGATTGCATGAAGACAGAAAACGATACGACACTTGAAAACGCTAAGGCTATGTTTGATAGGCTGGAAAATGGTAGGAAAAAAAAAATTTCTAGGTTCCACAAAAGTTGGCTGTTTGATTAGAACAATTTGACTGGTAAAATTTTTTTTTCCACAGTGGCTCACGCGCCACTTTTCTATGAAAATATATACATTTTTTATTTTTATTTTTTGGCAATCCAAACAAATTTTAATATAGATTATAAAAAAATTTATCCCAAAAAGCAACAATTTGCATGAAAAACAAAGTCAAACGGAGTCGACGAAAAATTATACCAATCAAACACAATTAATTGCAATTCTCAGTAAAATAATTTCTAGGTAATTCAATTCCCTGAAATTCATTTTCTTTCCACCCATTTTCCACATTTGCAATTAAACGGACTCTAAAAGAAGTAGGACTAAACACACTATAGAAACGATGTAAACAAAATTATAACTTAAAAAACTAGAGGGCTCAAAAACTCATTAAACAACAATTGAGATTAAGAATTACGATAAATATATTCACATTACAATTTTTATTGCTTGCAACATATTTTAATCGCACTTAAGATTATTGATCTTTGCTTATTATAGCACTTAAATTTTCAATGTTTTTTCATGGCATTCTTATCCTTAATTTGTCATTAGTTACACATTTTTGTCGAAAGAGTACTAATTTTCTTCCCCCATTTTAAAGTATGAAAACAGAATATTTTGACAGAAATCATCATCAAAGACAAGATGTTCTAATTAATGAGAGGTTAAAGATAAAAATTTGAGAAAAGAGTTAGGGAGATAATTACTACAATGAACAAAAGATTGAGGAGTTTAAGTGCAATTAAAATGTGGTGCAACAAATAAAAACTATAGTGCTAATATAATTGTGGACAAAACTTAAAGGAGGCTCAAACAACTGTGAGTGCTGGGAACAACCATTGAGATTAAGAAGTATTTATCTATTCACACTTTAAAAAAAAGCAGATGTTATGATCAATACATGACTTTTTAACATTCACATCGATGAAAATGTATATTAGCACCTACAACAAATTAAAGGTTAAGAAAAATAGTTTTACAATAACTTGAGCGACCACCGGACAAAAACACAAGAAGTTCATTGTTGTCCGTCCTCGATCATACATGAGACGTGCTTGTGAGGACACATAACACATGCATACTAATCTTTGTTCTAGTTTACATGCGACATTCATGTGGTACCAATGTAGTTAAGTTGGATTATTTTGCCTAGTAACCCATATCTCATTGGAGTGTAATGTATGTTGGTCACCAGGTTGGGTCACATTGGTCTGTGTCTTACATAACGCCTTGGTATTATGTTGGTCGACATGTTTGGCCTCCATTTTAATTAAATTTTGGGGGAAAAAAAATGTCTTTTGGAATTGTAATTTTTTAGAGAATGTGTGGTTAAAAAAAAAAGAAAAAATTTGGGTTTACATGTATTTTGGAATTGTTTTTTTCTTCTAGTTAGAAGAGTTAGGAAGTTGATCAATGTGACTTTCTTTAAAAGTTCTAATTAGGGACTGTTCTCTTTATAATTCAGTTTTGTGTTTTGAATTTTGAATTTATTTTGGATTTTGTGTTTTGAGTGTTTATTTTGAAATTGTTGAAAATGTGTTCTTTTTGGCATTTTGAAAAATTGTTTTGAAAACACCCATTGTCGTTTTGAGTTTTCTTTGTAAATTTTTAACTTGTTTTTAAAAACGCATTTTCGAAAATAGGAAAGAGAACGCGTTTTCACTGTTTTGAAAAATCGAAAACAGAAAACGGTTTAAAAATAGTAAAGAGAACATATCCTTAAGGTAATTATCTGGGGAAATTTTTCTACAAGAAGTAGAAGCAAAAGCAAAGCCCTTACAAAATATTGTTTTAGCCTCCATTTGGCAAAATTTATAGCCTTTGTTTAATCCTCATTTTTTTCAAAATATATTTTTGTTTATCTTCTTTTCAACTACATATTCTTCAATAAAAGAATATTAAACGTAAATTCAAAATTTTTCCTTATTTTTTACCACAAATTTTTCATAAATCTACTATTTCAAAATACATTCTTCACATAAAAAAAAAAAAAAAAGGAGCGCAAACAGGGTGATAAAATATTTATAAACGGTCAAACTTCAATTTTAATTATATATTTCAATAAATCCACAAGTAATATCCACTTAAGGTCTGTTTGATTGCAATGGTGGAAAATGGGTGGAAAGAAAATGAATTTCAGAGAAAATAATTGACTAGAACTTATTTTTTAGGGAATTGTTAATTAAGTGTGTTTGATTGGTATAATTTTTCACCCGAAAAATTTTAAAATTTTGAATCTTTTTGTGTTCGTTTGGCTTTGTTTTACATGAAAATTGTCCATTAAAGTGATAATTTTTTCCACAATTGGTTATAAAATTTGTTTCCATTGCCAAAAAGTAAAAAAAAAAAAAAAAATCTGGAAAAAAAANTGATAATTTTTTTCACAATTGGTTATAACATTTGTTTCTATTGCCAAAAAGTAAAAAAAATATATATATTTCCAAGAAAATCATTTTTTCATCAAAGTTTAGTGTTCGTTTGATTTTGTTTTATATGAAAATTGTCCTTTAAAATGATTTTATTTTTTTTTACAATTGGTTATAAAATTTATTCCAATTGCCAAAAATAAAAATAAAATAAAAAGGTGGAAATCAGTTTTCCCACCAAAATGGTGGGAAAACTAATTCCACATTTTGGGTGAAAATGTGCATTTGTGGCCATTAGTAGGAAAAAAATTTTCATGGCAAAAAATGACTATCAAACAAGTCAAAACATGAAAAATGGAAATTGTTTTGTAATTTCAATGGAAAATGATACATATCAAACAGGGTCTTATTAATCACTCATTTCTGTCTATTTATAAATTAAACAATTTATAAATTCTTCCCAAATTAATCGAGGCTAAATTAGTTCATCTAAAAGTTTATGTAGTAAGAACAATTCATCTACATATTTTCTTCCAGGAGAGTTGATGTTAGACCTTTATTAAAGGTTCTGTATTATAGTAGCTGCACATAATTCTGTAAAATAAACGAAAAACTCAACTCGTATATATAAAAAATACAAACACTAATAATTTGTAAAGTATCAAATAAATTGTAATCCTGGATGACATGCAATGAACAGAAAGTTCTGGTAAATGCTTATAAAATACCCGAACACAACGATAAAAGAAGTTCAAATCATGTTCACCATACTGTATGATTACATATAGCGCTGCTCACCAAACATGCAGCAACGGAATCACTAGTGTAAAGAGTAGATAGATATAAGAACAAGCACGAACCAAAACCGAGAAGATGAATTCCAGATGAAAGGTCAGAGAAAAAACTGAGTATCTTTAGAACACGAGTCCTGAGTTGGAGTATGTTACGACTCATGAACAGAAGCACCGCGTGGCATCATATTTTAATAGTAGGACCAGCCCAACTAAACCAATGTGTATTTTCCTAGCTTTTGACGTGTCAACCGAGGCCTTTATTCCGAGACCCAAGCTTATTCTGAGGCCACCTCTGTTAGCCGAGGCC
>CAIGRT010020732.1:0-19072 GCA_903798405.1 Fraxinus platypoda | reverse complement strand
AAACTTTCCATCTGATTTTAGAATATGGAATACTTAAAGTAGGGATTTGTGTAATTTCCACTTAATTATTTCAACTACCATTAATATTTATTTATTGATTAAGTCTAAATAGAGTAATAGTTTAATTCAGCTCATTCGTTAAACACTGTTATGCTTGCTGATTATTGGTCTCCCTCGTGAGTCATTACAGTCCAATGACGCCGTGGACTAAAATTCACGGATTAATTGAAGTCAATGGAGTTGATTTATACTAAACCTTTAATTAAGTTGTATATGCTAATAAATAGAGGGGATACCAATTGATTGATTTGTTGAGGATAAATTAAAGAAACGACGATTTTGTGAAGATCTCAAGAGACTCGTGTTTATAAAAGTGATAGAATAGATCAAAATCAATGTGAATCTTTATGATTTCCATAGATTTAATTGATATCTCTCTTATCTAACATTTTACTGTCGAAAGTTGACGAGATAGCACATAAGAAAAAATATAGGAATATAGATACGTATAGGCGTTAAAAGGGAGGATCATTTCTTGCAAATGTTACTAGGCAAGTTGACCTCTTTTTCAATCCACGACACCTTCCACTAATTTCTTCAAACTTGCTATTTCCGTAATTATTTTTGATTTGAGGAGGGATTTTGGTTCAAATCAAACATTAATCAAGAGACTTACAGAGTTTCGTGCTTATCTCAATAAGCTACTTACCGATATTATTTTGCCCCGATTTGGTATAAATTACAGATTGTAATCTAAATCAAAGTCAACAACTAATTTCAGTTACATATTTTATATGATTCATAATTTTTTAACCACACATTTCATTAATTTTTATCAAAATCTACTAAAAATTTGATTTTAATCTCGCCAAATAGGGGCTTTAGAGTCTAACCTTGTGAATCATAAACTAGATTATTTTTTGTGTAATTAACCAAATTTTTGAAATTAGTTTACGAAACCAAGAATTTATTTCGATTAAACCAAGATTAAATCGGTTGTCATTTGCTAATACCTAGGTTTGGCTTTAGAGCCTGCGGCAACCCATTCTTGTTTGAAAAAGATTAAAAAATTATTGAAAAGTTTAGATTAAAATTAATAAATTTTAACTTCCATGACATCCTTAACTTTCATTAACTTCTATCAAATTTATAAAATAAAATATATTAAAAACTCCGTCAAACCACCTTGTGGCCAACAGAAATCTTCAAGGCTTGACTTTGTTAGAAAAGAAGGTTTAATTTATTATTCTTGAACCTAACCCCGCGTCTGAATGATTAAGAGTTTTAAACTAAAATCGACTGAAATATTCATCAATCGTATCATGTTCGAGTAGGGGTAGGTGTCTGGTAGTCCGGTTCGAATATTTCAAGAACTAAAACCACTATTAAACTTCGAGTATTATGTAAATTAAACTATTTAATTCTACGTAATTATGGAAAATGAACTAGAATCGAAACCGTTCGGTTTGATTCTACCACAACAATCATAATTTTGAAGGTATAATTCAACTTATTTCTTCGTAAATTTTAAATGGTTCTAATAAACCTTGCACGGTTCTCCTTTAAAAGTTAGGACACCCAATTTTTTCAACAACTTTGTTAACAATTTAGGTGCTTGTCTTATATTTTTTTGTTAAAATTAATAAATAGGAACAAAGTTACTAACGGTAAAATATAAGGGTGAATGTCGAGTTTCATAACTAACATTTTAAGAACCAGAATCACTTATTAAACTTCGAGTGTTTTATGAATAGAACTATTCAACTTTATGTAATTTTTGAAATCAAATTGGAAATGTTTTGAAAGGTTCAATTCTCGTTAAAATGTGTTCAGGGTCCAATTTTGGGCAAATAAATTGAAAAAGTACAAGTCATATGTGGTGTGGGGACTCAAAAGTGGAGTTTAGAGAGTTGAGACAGCCCCATCAATCCCTACAAAATACCTATTAAATTACTTAAACCCCTCATTAGAATATTTGAAAAAATGTTTTATCAATTAATTAAATTTAAATTTTCTTTGATTATGGTTAGCGTAACGTCTCTCCAAAGTTCAACTAAACCCCCCAAATTCACCCCGTACCCCTGTCCCCCAAGACTGTGCTCCCTTCTCTGCAAATCTCAATCTCTCTCCCGTTCAATTCAATTCTTGCCGGAAAAATAACAAATCTTCCTGGGATCTCTCTCTCTAAGCTAGCACCATTGTCATTTAGATTCTTTTCGATTCTCGTGAAGAAATCTTGGAGGAATGTGGAATCTTTTAATGACTCAGTATGGTTTCTTGAGCTGTAGTGGGATTTCATGATCTTTATTGCAGATTAATAGGGATATCAAATGGGCTTCTGGGTGAGTCTGTGAGCGGTGAATTTTCACAATAACTGTGTTTGTATGTGTGTTCTTGGCCGTGATGATGGTGGCTGCTGCTTCTGGAGCAGCTTCAACGACTGACCCACAAAACCCAAAAACCAGGGATGAGCGTTCAAGAAGACCCCCATTGTTGCCTTCTGAAAAAGATTATAGTAATGGGGTTTCAGGCAATACACCCAAAAGGCCTAAATCGAGAATTGTCTCTTCAAGATACATGTCCCCGTCGACTTCCACTTCAACCTCAAATGCATCTTCAGTTTCCTCATCTTCCACCTCTTCTAGAAGGTATCCGTCCCCATTGGTTTCGAGAAACTCGACCTCGGTTTTGAACACGCCTTCGTCGGGCCTGAAGAGGTGTGTTTCTGTGGACCGCCGGCGTCCCGTAGCACTTGATCTTGATTCCAAGCAGAGCAATTGCACTGAGGTTTCAGCTGCCACAAAGCTTTTGGTCACTTCTACTCGGAGATTATTTGTTTCCTTTCAAGGTGAAGCGTTTTCGCTACCCGTTAGTAAGACTAAGGTGACCCCACCTTCGCCTAATTTGAGTAGTGTGAGGAAGGTCACGCCGGAGAGGAGGAGCAGTACTCCATCGAGAGGGAAGGGAGATGGAGGAGGAGATCAAGTGGAGAATACTAAGCCAGTCGATCAGCATCGATGGCCAGCACGGAACCGTCTAGTGAATCCATTGTCGAGGAGTTTGGATTGTAGTGGTGATGAGAAAAGTAAGCTCATCGGATCTGGAAATGTGATTCGAGCATTGCAACAATCGATGATTGATGAGGGTAGGGCGTCGCATTTGGGCAGTTCCCAGCTTCTTAAGGAGGCACCAGATGGAAAATCAGTAAATAACGACTCATCTGTGCAATCTGATCTCACTGCATCTGATACGGATAGTGTATCTTCTGGTAGTACTTCAGGAGTTCAAGAATGTGGCGGGGCCTCCCATGGGCGTAATGGGCCTCGCGGAATTGTTGTTTCGGCAAGATTTTGGCAAGAAACTAATAGTCGATTGAGGAGGTTGCAGGATCCAGGTTCACCCCTATCCACAAGTCCTGGGTCCAAGTTGATTGTGCCGCCAAAATTGAAGAAGTATCCAAGTGATGGTCCATTATCGTCCCCACGAATGATCTCTTCTCCTATTCGTGGAGGTATTAGAGCTGCATCTCCGAGCAAGCTTAATACACCTGTCGTATCATCTCCATCCCGTGGAATTAGTCCATCTCGGGTCAGAAATGCTGTTAGTACCATTAGCAATAATTTTAGTGAGGCACCCTCAGTTCTTAGTTTTTCTGTTGACGTTAGGAGGGGGAAGGTTGGAGAGAACCGGATTTTTGATGCACACTTGTTGAGGCTTCTGTATAATCGACACCTGCAGTGGCGATTTGTAAATGCTAGAACTGAAGCTGTCCTGCAGGTGCAGAAACACGGTGCAGAGGTGAGACGCTTTATAGTTACCTGTGGTTTTGAGTCAAAAATTTCACGGGTTGCTTTGGATTTAGCTAGTGACAGTCTATGCGGGTTTCTTGCTTGACAATGATCATGACGCGGGCTTCTTGCTTGACAATGATCATGACTTCTTCCTTTTTTTTTTGTTCTTTTTTCGGTAACACATGCTATGCTTGATAATCACGGTGAAACCAAGCGGGATGAACGAACTGTTAGGATCTTATAAGAATTTTGCGACCATTCTCTTTATTAGGTACTTACCGATAACAATATGGATGTGCAAACACGTAACTAAGTTTTGTGCCAATTTGGTTGCTTTGGTGTTGTGGTGTAAAACATATAAACTCAGAGTGAAACATTTTGCTCGGGTATATTCCAATCCATAGAGGATAGCTGATTAAACCTCTCCATGTGGATAAATACCTTGCCTCTTTGAAATCTTTAATTATACTACACTCAGTAATAGGAAGTGATTGTTGATAGATGCAAATGGTCACAACAGAAGTTTGTTACTTTTCACTTACATCATGTGATCTTCCAATATATAAAATCATTTTGGACATCAATAATAAGATGCTTGGTGGAGGAAATAAAGGAAGATGAAAGGACATAATGTATTGGGAATAAGGCTTAGTTGTTGAAAGGAAATAATTGTCTAAAACTAACAATACTTATGGAGGATTAGAAGCATGCTTGTTATGTCTATTCTTTTTACTTTTTCCTTGTAAATGGTTCATTCAAAAATTTTGCACGAGTGCCAGACGTGGATATGTTTATTCTGTTATATCTGATGCTAACTTCATGATTTGATTTCTTTACATGTAGTGAGAAACACTTCTAGGATCCATGTTCAAAAGATTATATTGTAGAATTGAGAATTAACTATTTCACTGAGCAGCAAAGACCCAGTTTGATATCTGACTGAACATTCTTGTACTGAGATAAGTATAGATGCTGTTTCGTGAAATCACATGTTATCTTACATAGCAATAGAAAAAGGAAATAGAGAATTATGGTGTTGGCTACAGGACAACGTGTTTCATATTTGTTGGTATGGTTTACTAAAGTACCTTGCCCTTGGAAATGTTGATGTAAACTTAAAGTTAGCTAGAGTCGAGTCAATGTTTTATGGTCTACCCTAATTTAGTGGAGACAGTACTCTTATCTGTGGAAATGCAAAAGGGTTGTTTCTTTGACCTCTATGGTCACCGGCTCACCGTATACATTTTTGTAATGAAAATCAACATGGGAATCACATAAATCCAAATAAGAAGAAAAGGTAGTCATAGTCTTTCATGTCTGGTTCTTGAAAAGAAGGAGGTACACTTCAGTTTTGTCCACATGTTTAATTTTATCACAGTAAATTTGATGGGATATGTCTTGTTTGTGTTTTTGTGCTCTAGACTTTCTAGTGGTCTTCATTTCTGACTGTGGTCCCTTTAAGTTGACTTAAAAAGAAAGTCGGCAATAAATAGTTAGGGTGTAATTTATCTGCTGTCCTGTCATTTTGACGAGAACTTAAGAGTTCCTTAACTTTAGTGGTTTTCTACTGGTGTAGATTAAAATATCCAGATCCATGGAGAATACAAAAACACGATTTATATGTCCATTTTTACAAGTAAATTCTTCTGTTATGCTTTTCAGACATAACTCTTAAGCAGTATTGATACTTTCCTTCTGGCCAGGAGAATATCAATTATTTTAATGTTATGTTTTTCTGTTAGATACTTTCTTCGACTTGAAATGACAATCTTCCCTTCCCTTTTGAGATGTATAATAATAAATATCACTTTTCTTTCATGATTTTTAAGTTCATTCTCACTTAATTAATATCTGATACAGTAGCAATTGTTCTTTTGGTGTTTCCATCACCCTTTTCATTTTTTCCACGATTCTTTTTGAACTGCACAGATCCTTTTGCTGTCAAATTTGACCTTTCAAAGCACGTTGATGAACTCGTGAAAGTAGTTGTATACATTATAATTCACCATATGTTTAAACAATCTGTCAAAATGTGTTGGGATCACTACGATTAACCTTTATTAGTGTTCACTTGTGCAACTATGCATCTTAGCTGCAGACTTGTTTATTTTCCAAATTTAGAAACGACGTAATCTAATATTTGTGACGAGACAATTAATGCTGTGCAGAAATTAACCTAAAAAATGCATGAAGATAATTAACGTAGTACACACTACAATTCCTTTTCACAAAATCTTGAAACTGTTACTCTATAATAATTCTTTTGGCAAATGCAATAAAGTATCTACAGGTGCATATATTGCATGATGATGAGTATGTATTTGTGATGAACCTGTGTAAGTAAAAAGTAAAGTTGATTGAGATAATTACTCGTATGGACTGATTTTGAAATCATTGGACGGCATTCTATTAGCGTGATAACTTCAGGTTAGATCATACAATTACTTTGTGGGCTTATGGTAACAGTATAGTTATAGAGAGGACAATAATGTGTGTATCCTTACTCAATGTTGATAGTCTTTGCACGTTGTTAGAACAATGGACAAATGAATGGATGAAATCTAGCCTTGAAAAATACAATAATCAGAATTATATATTGATGTTCATGTTTAAAAAAATATACACGAACAGATACAAAAGTCATTTCTTATTTTTATTTTCACTTCCTAGTTCCTATTAGTTGATTTGTGTATATTTTGTTGGAACTTGGAAGTTTCATATTCAAGAAGCTTCACTTCCATCTGGTAAAAGTTTTCAAGTATTCTCTAGGAAGTGAGTTCCAAGACAGTTGAAAGCTAGACCATTAAAACACAGATGTTAACTGGATTCAATGGCTACCTTATGTTATTTTTATTCTTTTTCTGGATGATGTAATTTCAGCTATCCTTGCCATTTATACATTTTTCATACTTTTTGTATGGTTTCTATCTTCAGTACGAAAATGTGCATATACCCTTTGATAGAGGAGGAAAATATTAGGGCGACATAATACCTGTGCAAATTTTCCAAAGTACCCACTTAAAAAAAAAAAAAATTTGCCCACATATCCAGCAGTATGTTAGGCTCCATACATTCGACAATATGTTCTTTTTTGCCCGTTTCTGGACTGAAGCGAGTCGTAGTGCAAGTTACACAGTATGTTCAAACTCCATGTCTCCCAATCTGGATCTCCTGAACCACTTTTTGAGTTTCTCTTTTTTGCTTCTTTTAAATTGAATATTTATATGCCTCTTGTTCGTCATTTTACTTGATAAATTAGGTTTCCAGCTATTTGAGAATTTTATTTTAATCTCTTTGAAATGTTCATACCTTATATTTTTCATGGCAACCTACTTTTAATATCTTGCGGTATCTGTATTGCTTTCTGTATAAATTGTTACTTGTTTCTAGGTTGGTTTGTTAAAGTATTTTCCATAGATACAAATAGTTAAACTTTTTCATGTTTTTATCAGAAAAATCTATGGAATGCATGGATAACAATCTCAGATCTACGTGACACTGTCACCAAAAAAAGACACAGATTGCAATTGCTGAGGCAAAAGTTAAAACTATTCTCCATTCTCAAGGGTCAAGTAAGCTCCATTCCTGGTTTCTACTTTATATTGCAGAATTCTGTTGGAATATTTAGCTGCAAAATTATTGTATAACATAGGAATCTTTGACCCAGAGACACAACCATATAGATCTCTTTTTTTACACCTGAATCATTTATTGTCAATATAAACTTGGACTGCAATTTCGCTTAGAAATATTTGGCTTCAATTGCTGAAAAAATGTCCAATCACGGGTATTTTTTTTACCAATTGGCTTACTGGCGTATCATAACTGATAGTTGCAGTAATTATTTTTCATGATAGATGCTCCATCATCAGATCTATATTTTTATCGAGTTTTATGTAGCTTAAATTCTATAAACTATAATCACAAATGCATATAGTGAGTAATCTTTCCTGTAAAGGTTGTAAAATTTATCTGTTCGTCATGCTGATTGCCGATTGGTGTTATTGACTTGCTACTAGTTATATGAAGAGAGCTATGGCACAAAATTGCAAAATGTGCTTGGTTCATTGATATGTAAAATTTGTTCCTCTCATTTCCTACGCTGAAGACCCCCAAAAAGAATAGATTGAGGCCCATGCTGTTGATGATCTATTTACTGGCAATATGTCATAATGGAAATTAATGACATACTTAGTCTTGACAGAAGCTCTAGATATCCATAATGCATGAACATAAAAACTAAATTTGCCGAAGGTGCTTGCTTCCCAAACTGTTCAATTTTCAGCTTGATTGTCAAAGTAACTATTCTTCAGTTCCTTTGCAATGTCTAAGCCATTCTGAAATTTGAAATTTTTGCATCTGGCCATAGGGATTTTTTTAATTCTTTTAACAAGGACATTTTAGGTATCACAGTTTTTTATTTTTTATTTTTGGGGAAAACTCCCTTGAAATGTAAAGGGGAATAACCTCAGGAGTGTCTGTTAGTTTTAAAAAGAGAGGCCGTCTTTGTAATTGCTCTCATGGGGTGACTCCATTATCCTCTCTTATTGTTGATATCTACTTTGAAAGTGCTAGAATAAACACTGATCTTGAAATGTCGATATTTCTTAGCTTTGAGGTTCCGTTTTCAATTTCCACAAAAGTAAAATCAGATTTAGTTGCTCCCTAATTTTTTTATGTTGAATTTGACTGCTGAGAAATATAGCAATACTAATTTGGAGGGGGTTGTTCCTCCCTTTAGGCACAATTATTGCTTCCTAACTTTTTACCCGTAGTTAGATGGATACTTTTAGATCAATAATTTTGGCAACTGGTTGATGATCGGATTCAATATGAGAGCATTTTAAAGGTTTTTTAGAAGGAGTTGCTTATATTTTTTTCATATGGTTGAGTGCTAGTGACATGTAACAGCAATCCTTTAAATCTGTATAGTTTGTACATGCAATCCTCGCGTGAGTTGTGGGTTAGTAGTAGTGTAACTTAATTTCTTTTGTGCTAATGTTTTGTTTTATTTATTTGTTTTCCAACTAATTTCTGTACCGGAAAGTTATCTCCGGATTGGTCTGAACTATCTGTTCTCTCTCTTTGTTGGTGGGTATGATTTGGATCATTTCAGTTCGACAAATCTGAATTAAATTAATATTTCTGATATAGATGTCCTTTTTGGAAGATTGGTCTTCTTTGGATAAAGACCACTCAATTTCTTTGCTGGGAGCTATTGAAGCTTTGAAGGCTAGCACTCTCCGTCTTCCGATTGTTGGAGGAGCAATTGTATGTGGCTGGCAGTATTCTTTTCTTTGTTGCTAATATTCTAAACCATGTCTCAAGGGTAAAACTAATTTCGTTTGACAAAATCGAGAATATTTTCAATTTTTACAGGCCGACCTGCAAAGTGTGAAAGATACTATTAGTTCCACAGTTGATGTAATGCAGACAATGGCATCCTCAATATGTTCACTTCTGCCTAGGGTATTCCCATTTACTCGTTACTGCATGCTTTCCCTTTGGATTGATCTATATTGTCAAAGATACCCCACCCCTCCTTAATGACTCTGGAGGACCCAGTAATATAGGACCATTTTGCCTTATTTGATAAGAGAAAGAAGGGACTAGAATGTCATTTTGAATTTCAGCCGAAAGCTGTTGTGTTTGCATGGCTGACCTTTGCAGAACAATGTCAATTGCGTTTCAGGTCGAGAAAGTGAACTCATTGGTGACTGAACTTGCAAAAATCATTGCTAAAGAGCGTGCTCTACTTGAACAGTGCGTGTATTTTATATCCATGCTAGCAGCAATGCAGGTAAAACACAATTTTCTCGTTCTTATAATATTTTGTATGATTGTATCATTTACCAGTGATCATTCATTATCCAACGGAGCAGGTTAAAGAAACTAGTTTGAGAATGCATATGCTACAACATAACTGTGTATCGTCAGCCTGAGAAGACCAACCCTTAGAACTGATCATATTTGCTAACACAACACCCAACCTTTTTCGAACTATCTGGAGGTAGCATTCGTTGATGTCAGAATGGAACGGCTGACTAGACTCGGAATTTCATACGGGATTTTTTTTATCACGTGAATGTTTCAGTCCTCTGTAATCCATCCAGGTATCCAATGTTACAGGAAATTATATTTCATTCTTACCACTTAGTTGTACACAGTCTCTCTTTTTCTTACTTTTTCTGCTTGTCAAGGAAAATGAAAAACTGGTGTAAATAATGTAATATCAATCTTAGTGCTATCTGAATGTGTTCTTATATTAAATTGTAATTGGCAGGATGCATTTTCAGCGTTTTAGCTTTTGACAAGTGTTTCATTAGTCTCTACGATTCAGAGTTCGTAGGTAACATACCATGTTTATTTCTCTTCTTTTTGACCTCTGGTCGACTCCAGATCAATGTCCCGTTGAAGTCTTAAAGAATTCACATAATGAATACATACACATAAATAGCCATAGGATTCTGTGTTTTGTGCATGGGACATTATGCAACTGGTTCACATGGGAAGTCCAGAACCCAAAATCTTGGAGTATAGTTATTTTATTTGTAATTCTTCTCGTCTGCCCTCTCATTATGCTTTTTTGCCCCCACCCCCACCTATGCCCATCTTGAGGTACAAGTTGTGCTGTATAGTTGAGAGACCTCACCCGCTGGGCAGTATAAACAAGACAAAAAGTCAAAAAATTTGACTGGGCAGTGTTCACTGTTTTCTAGTCTATGAACCCATAAATAATTACACAAAAGTCTTTCTTTTCTTTGGAAATGTTATATCCATTCACATTAAAAAGTTTTATTAACTTAAGAAAAGATTTGAATTTATTTTGTAGTCGAACTCCGATCACTTGGTTTTGGATACAAATGCAGAAGTGGAGCTCTGATAAGTTGGTTCATTTATGCTCCGATAGGTTAAAATTTTGAAAATTTGATTTATCTATTTGTTTCAAACAATTTTAAATTCAGCTCCTGTTTGTTTTCCATTTTCTATCCATTTTTAGAAAAAGTACTACCGTTGCACGGCTTCACTTTGTCAGAATTGTCGACTTTCATCTCACATTTTTTGAAGTTGGTGTTCCAACTATCACAAAGTTCATTTTCTACGTCTAAAAAATGGGCAGCAAACAGAGGCTCAAATTGATAAATGGTGATATTTCTTGCCCAGGAATTTATTATGGCTATGGTCATTTCTCCCTTTGAAAAGAGTCCACTGTTCGAGGGTGAATGGGCGGGCAGTGGACATTTTTGTCCACATTCCACCAAAAGAAACGCATTATACGCAGCGCCTCAAAGCAGGTGGCTGATGAATGGGGGACCCCACCATCATTCAACTTATTACAGAAAAAGTGATTCTTGTTTTATGAAGCTAAGGATATGTTTGACAGAATTTTTGCTTTTCATAAAATAGCTTCATGAAAAAGTTATGTTAGGTTTTTTTCAAAAATTCTTCTAATAGATAAAGTTCTTTAAAAAAATTATGGTTCAAAAATAATTTCTCAATTTCGGAAGAAGTATTAGTATTTTACTTTTCACCATCGTAATTTCTTAATTTTAGAAGTAGTATACTGTATTTCTTAATTTACGTGGATGACTTCAAATTTATTAAAAAATAATGAAAAGGGAAGTTTATTCTGTAAAGGGTTATTGGCAAACGTCAATATTTGCACCATAGTAATATCTTTAGACACAAAGATTCTGAAATACAGACACAAAGCAACTCTGATTACTCTGTGTTTCTTCAAAGTTCTTCCTCACTACAAAATTGAGAAATCCAAGTGCCCAAAAACGCAAAAATAAGAAAGAAAGAAAATAATTGGAAGGGTGAAAAAAGCTTAGAAAAATAGTCTCAGAAGCTTTGATTCCTGTCCATGGTGATTTTGTTGCAACTCTTGATTACACAGAAGACCACTCTCCAACGTCGTCATTTCAGACTCGTCAGACGGAGAATCCGGCCGCCGTTCCTCGCTCAGCCGTTTTTTTCTTGGAAAACCCACTGTCAGACCAAGATTCAGGTCATCATCAAAACCTTTCCTTTTAACCCTCAAGTTTAGATCTTGCGATCTGTATAAATCAGTGTTATTAGCTTCTGATCCTTCATCAAACTCCGGCGACTGTGAAAATTCTGGCAAGGGCCGCAAAACGTCGCCTCTCAGCACCGTCTCCACCGCCGACTGGCAAACCTGCCAGTTCCCCGTCCACAGTAATCCCACTGCTCCGTTCACTGGATTTACCGTTCTTCCACAAGCTTCAAATAATAAAGATTGGAACAACGCTGCAATAGAAAATTTCATCAACAAACAATAATTGCATATCACGTACAAACCCGATTTAGCTTAAACTTTTAGATGAGATGGTGCAACGATACCTGGTCTTCGAGACTCGGGGACAGAAGATAGAAAGGACATGAGACCAGCACGGCCAAAAAACTTAGCAACAAAAACAGTGGCATTGGCCTGTGCTTGTGAGCTCTCTATGCCCTGTAAACTTTGTCTAAGAATGCAATTTTCATTGCATCCTTTACGAAGAATTCTGCAGCCATTGCAACTCATTTTCTTAGGCACATCAAAGTTCAAATGATCGAATGGGATTTGCAAATTTCTCAAACTAGAGAGAGAAACAAAAGCAAGAATTAGAGAGAGAGAATTTCCAGGGAGAGTTGAAAGAGTAGAAGGCTAGAGATATATAGAAGGTAGCATCGGAGTGGAGTAAACTATGGTTAGTGAAGCTTGTATTTTGAGTAAATTGAAAGAACCTCCCTTGGAATTTCTCGCAAATACGGAGACATCCCTCATGTTTTAGAATTCACAAAAAAGCCTCCCATTACTATTCAGTATAAATTTCTCATTTTTTTTTCCTTTTTCTCCTATATATATATATATAATTTAGGAAAAAACAAATGATTTTAGTTTGAAGAAAGTTTTTAATAATCTTTTTGTACAAAGCATTTCATCTTAATCATATTTTTGTGTAAAATTTATCTAACCTTTATTTGGAAGAGATTAAAATAATATTTTTAGCAGATTTTGATAAAAAAAAATGATGATATATGTGGCTACAAAATTGTAGAACACACGAATATGTTCTTAAAATTAATTGTTGATTTTGATTTTAATAAAAATCTAAATTAAAATCACTATCAAACAGGGGCGAGGGTCCTAATATATTTACATACGAGGGAATTTAAGCTTTAAACTTTTGAGGTCAACTTTAATGCAATTTTAGTTCATGAGAGTATTATTTTAATTTTCTAAACTTAATATAGTACAAATGTTAAAGTAAAAATGAGAAAATGTTATTAAAGCATGGAAATATATTCTTAATAAATAAGAAAAAGAAAAGAAAGTATAATTCAAATATAGAGTAATAAGAGTATTGAAAAAAATATTTTTGTTAATGTTACGAAGAATTATCCACAAAGGAGAGTTTTGGAAAATATAGGATGTCTGTATGTATTTTTCTTTTAAGCTAACCATGGTTCGAGACTGAGTTTTTCGCAATGATTTTTAATTTTCATAATGGAGACTGACTCGACATGACATTGGGATGGTTCCGAAGTGTTGGGCAAGAGCGGCTCCGTGTTTCCGCGAAATGGGATGTTTCTGCACGGCACCATTGGATTCTTCTCCTCTTATCATTATTCTCACTGAATATATGCTCACAAGATTATTATTATTTTTAAATAGGGAACAAAGACAAACCATGAAAGGAGAGGACCACAATAAGAATAAGGTAATTAAGTAACATGTTGTTTGTTATTGATTAGATGATGGAGAAGTTAAAATATTAATAGTAATATTTCAAGAAAATATGTTATTTGTTGTCCTTTCAACATGTAGAGGTCTTCTTATTTTTGGACAGCATTTAGGTAAGATTCTTTCTCCTTGTGGTGATAGATTACACATGAGTCATCTTTCACAACTTGTTAAAAGAAACCTCTCCACCTTATATTCTTTAATTATTATACACGTATTGTTCACTTTCGAATTTGATTGAGACTCAATGTGTCAATATATCTATACTTCTCTTCCATCCCTGCACACTATGTACATTTGAACATAAGCGTTAAAGACACACATCTAGGCTTCTCTGAACAAAGACAGGAATGGCCGCGATCATATGCACTTCGATGCTCAAACCAATAAATGGACAGACACTTTTGGTTTGGGAGAAACAAGAAGGAGAAAAATGTGAGATTAGAGTTCGGAGTTCCAGATTGAGAAATACCAATTTGTAATTACCTTCAAATATAATCAAGTGTGAGTATTTATAAAAAAAAAAAATGAACGAATTTGAAGTCTCTCAGATAATTGACGGGTGTCAAAATGTCATATCCAAACCATTATATGCTTGTGACATCCTAAAACTGTTCAAAAAGAGGAAATTTGACTTCCAATCACCCTTGTAGAAATATCACATCAATCAAATTACACATGGCTTAAGGTGTCAAATTGCAACTTGCACAAAGTATGATCAAAGTGGCCTCTTCACACGACTAGGATTGGTTCTCTCCTTGTCACTTCGAAATGAAGAAGAGGTGAAGCAATGATGGAGTGCATCGTCTCGAAGACGCGTTTCTTGGAAAAGGCTCGAAGGCGATCCAGGAGAAATATCTACTAAGAGAGTTAGGAGAGGCGACCAGAAAGAGGCAACTCCTAGGAGGGAAGCCTCCTTGGAGAGGTCAGAAGTGGCGGCTCCTAGGAAAGGCTCGGAGTCCTTGCCCCAAAGAGGCCATGAAGCCCACTTGGCTTCTCACTGTGGGACACGGGCATAACACGTACTATATCGTATGTTCATTACATGAAATATTAGATATACTTGTAAATTTTCATTAATCACGAGCTATATTAGCGTTTTGCACTTGAAGTTACAATAAAATTTGATAAGAATTAATTATAAAACTTGACATATATTTATGTCCTATTATATGAGCCTGAGGTAGTTTGTTACATCGTTCAAGTACTTGTTATTTTGTTCATCCATGTCTACATGACTAAGTTAGACGAAAAATCTTATTCGTTATTTTCGAAACTACATAATTCATAATAACTTTTAGAACAATGAAGCTGAAAACGAGACCACAACTAAGGACGAAAAAGATTCATTGAAGTTAAAGTTGTAACTGTGGGGTACGTGGCATCTTGATCCAAACTTATTTGTATTTTTTAATGTAAATTCCAATACACAAATGATGTTTGCAGAGAATGGAATTCCAGCCCATATTGGAATTTAGGTTAGTATATTATATTATTTGGCTGGATTTTGTTGATGGCAATGGATTCTTATCTCCAAATGTTTGGAAAGGACCACTGAGCAAAGTTTTGAGGTGATAACCCAATTGCTTAGCTTTGGAAAGGGACATTTTTGGTCTCATGCTTTCAACTTTGGCCTTCAGACAAATGATGTTTTACACATTTCATAGAGGCACAAATAATTTTATATTGGGTTATTTTCTTTTTTCTTAAGTAATTGCAAGAAAAGCACATGAACTGGATTATGGCCATAATTGATAAATATAGCAGAAATATCAATATTGTAAGAGAAGAGTTTAATTCATCTCACTAAGGAATCAAGTCTATCCTCGAATGGTCAGTCCTGTTATTTACTCAAATTGTCACGTGGATGTCAACCTAGTTTTGCGATTCTATAATTTAACGATTGTGGATTATTTGTGAAAAATATCGACTAGCTTGAAACTACCTCTCGAAATTATTTGTTTTCCAAATTAGTGGATTGCCATTCGCTTGTTCTTAAGTACTAATGCAACAATGCCATCTAACTAGGAAATTTTACTTATTTTCAATTAAAGAAAATTAAGGCTTCCATTATCATAATTTATCTACTAAAACTCTTGTTGGCTTCCATACGGCTAGGACTTTCGGACATGGGGAAATATGGGTGTCGGAATATCCTAGGAGATGTGGCGATTATTTCGAAGTTATCTTCTATGGATAAATCTTTGAATTTTTTTTATGTAACTTATAGTGGGTTTGAGTCTTGTTTATTATATTGTGCAATATTATTTAATATTATATACCGAATATGACTAAAAATTATTGTTAGTTGGCCGATATAAATTGTCACACTTCTAAGGTCTTGAAGAGACTTTCGCTTCCTGCATAAAAGATAGTACCATGACTCTGGAGTAGGGCCGAACAAAAATCAATTCGAACTAGTCAAACCGATCAACTCAACTCAAACCAACCAGTTTGGATTTGTTTTTTAGTTCAATTGGATTGGGTTCGAGTTAGAAAATCAAATTTTAAGTCGAGTTAGATTGGATTCCAAGTTATCTATTAAAACCCAATCAAACCCAACCCAACCCAATAAATAAAAAAAATATTAAAAAGAAAATTAGTACTTAAAATCGAAAACCTAAAACTTAATGATCAAAATTCTCCTCTACCTCATGCCTCTTCTGCCTCTCATTGCTGCTCGTGCCTCGACTTCTCGACTCGATTTGTTGACGTAATTTTTGACTAAACACTTGAATTGAAAGAGAAGATTTTGTATTTAATTTGGATGATTTAACATTTTTAGTANTCAAAATTCTCCTCTACCTCATGCCTCTTCTGCCTCTCATTGCTGCTCGTGCCTCGACTTCTCGACTCGATTTGTTGACGTAATTTTTGACTAAACACTTGAATTGAAAGAGAAGATTTTGTATTTAATTTGGATGATTTAACATTTTTAGTATTTAGGTTGAATTCATTTTATTCAATAGGTATAATAAGAAGGTATTCAACATTATTTTTATTGATTTAATATGTATTTAATTTGATTATGGTTTAACATATTTAACATGTTTTACAATATTTTTAATTTATATTGTTCTATTGGAATGGAACTTAACCTCACGGATCATTGATCCAACTTCAATCGACTTAAAGTCTTTCAAATCACCCTTTCTAATGTAACTGAAATTTGTCCAAATTGAAATGGTATCAAACTTTAAAAAAATTGTTCAAATTCAACCAAAAATGTCCCAACCATTGGGCCCATAAAAAAATTGTCCAACTTGAATTGAACTCAAATCCAAACCAATCAACCCAACACAAACCAACCCGAGTTTGGTTGGTTGGGTTTCAACCGTGAATGAGTTGGTTTCAATATGAATTATTGTCAAACCGAACATATTGAGTTGTGTTTGGGTTTGACTCAAAACCAATTCAACCCAACACACGCCCCGCCCTACTCTGGAGAGCATGTTCTATACTTTTTTTTCCCTATTTGAGACAACTAGTTTCGTAACACGCTAATGCCATTTAAAGCAAAACAAAAGACTATGGGAAAATTGGGTAAATTTCATTTGCGATAACTATACTGAATTCTATTTCAATCAAGTAACTATACTCAATTTTGTTCAATTGACTAAGATTAATAATATTTGTACATCATTATGTACATAATTGTGTACATATATATGGAATGGAAGAGAGAAATATTATAAGAATAAAGCTACGTGTACATCCACACATAATAAAATAATCTTGGGCCCCCCTCCATGTGAGGGGGTGTAAAGGATTGTGTACACCATAAGGTGTACACATAGCATGGTCCATATTATAATAACTGAGTTTTTTCTCTTTTCGTATCTTTTTTTTCTCTCTCACTTTCATGTCATCCATTATGTACACAATGATATACAAATAGCATTACTCATTAAATAATTATACTTTAATTTGATTTCAATCAGAAAATCCCGTCTAATTCTGTCTCTTGGGACTAACGAAAATAAAAGAAAGCAGCCAATAAATGATGCCTATCATTTTAAAGAATTTGTACTTATTTCATGCCTAGAAGTAACGGTTTATGCGTAATAATCATGATTTATTGACGGCCACATCATCGATTGTCGTTAGTGGAACTGGGCAACGTTACCTCAATTGAAATCAAATTAATGTGTAGTTACCCTATTCAAATCATATTAAAATATAATTGAAAGTATAGTTACCGTAAATGGAATTCATCCGAGAAATTACACCCTTTGGACTCTTTACGCTAAGAAACAGAAAACCTCCCTCTTCTTGTGGGCGTTGATGTAGCTTCATCGAGGTTGGCAGATCCAAGACTTTCTGAAGAATCCGAGCCACTATTCTCAGTTGCCTGTCCCGATTTGCTCGACCAGATTTTGGAAAATATTTTTTTCGATGTAATTAGCCCTTTCATTTTACTATTGGCAGCCTTGTCAGAATAACTCTTATTATCTCCAGAATTTCTCTCATGCACTACTCCATTCCCCACTCTTAAGGCAGCCACCTCCCCTCTCAAGGCTCTGAGTTCTGCACCAGAAGCCACAGCATCCCAATCTTCATCTGCATTAGTTGTTGCTGACCTTGAGCTCCCGTAGGAGGCACAGTTGAGGTCTTTAATAGCTTTAGGTAGATCGGGAGTGCTGCTGCCAGACAATGCAGCTGCTCGGACTTGCTCGAAAAAGAGCACCTGGACTACTACACGTAAAGGAAGTCTCTCGTTCTGCACTGCATGCATGCATGCATCTGCTGAGAGCTTCTTACAGTCAAACGACCGGCATATCCTCTTCCTCTCGCTCTTGCTGATCCCAGGGTGCACCTACACAACCACCACAGATTCAGTTAATGATAAGTTTAGCAAATGGCAACCACCATATTTTATGCTCACAATACCGTTCTATCATCTATGATATTATAAACACATATATTTCCTTTTTCTCTAAATAAATCAGAAAATGCTATATCAAATAGAATTTTATAGGGGAACAGATCTTAGTTCCTAAGATGCTGATAAATGTTAGGTAGACAGCTAATAATGTCGGCGACTATTATTTTTTTTATTTGTTATATTCTGCAGAAAGAGACTTCACCTTGAGATACACGTCGATTGCCCCATAAAGACCATCGTGTGCAGGTCGAGAAAAGTTAGAAACCATCTCTGCGATACCAATAAAAACTGACAAAGGTAGACTAGGATCCTTTGCAATCTCGCCAAGGTAACCATCAATTAGCTTTGCCACCATAAGCTTTGAAGCTTCTGATAAGATCCCTGGACTTCTAATTTCTTGAATCTCGTTCTCATTTCCTATTTCAGTTTTTGCATTTCGATCTTGCATCGTGAATTCTTCAAGTATTTTCTGGACTATTTGGATATCATACATAGTTGGCTTCCCTTCGCGAGTTCGAATTAACAGATCACTCACAGAAGCTGCCTCCAATTGCTGCCCAATTCTCTTTACCAGTCCTTCCTTTACCATCTCTCCAGAATTGAGAGAAATGGCTGCTTTTAACAACTTCAGCAAGAAACTACACG
>CAIGRT010020730.1:0-14780 GCA_903798405.1 Fraxinus platypoda | reverse complement strand
TAAAACGAATATGGTAATTTTTTCTAATTGTTTAAATTTTTTTTTTTTTTTACTTTTTGGTAATTAGAACAAATTCTAGACGTATTGGTAGAAAAATTATCACTTTAATGGACAATTTTTATAAAAAAACGAAGTCAAACGGACACCAAACTTTCAACATTTTTCAAGTAGAAAATTATACCAATCAAACACAATTAATTACAATTCTTAGGAAAACATTTTCTAGAGAATTTTCTAGGGAAATCTTTTCCCTATAAAACATTTTCTTTCCACCAATTTTCCACCCTTGCAATCAAACGGACCCTAAGATCTAAAATATGGTGTTATCTACATATGTATTTATTATCTTGAATCTCGTTATTTTGTTGCAAATAGAAAACTCCAAAAATATGTATGAAGTTCCTATAAATCTACTAAGTATGACTTGTTTAGTTGAAAATCAAAACTATGAAAAATATTCTAAAATTTGCTTTTCGAAAACTTGAAAATTATATAATTGACTAATAGAATAAATTATTAAATAAATATAATATTTTATAATTTTAGATATTTGATATGTATTATTTTAATTATTAAATGATTTTTAAAATAATATTAAAAATAAAAAAAAACACTTTTTTATGCCTAAGGTTCGCCTAGGTGAAAGCGCAAAAATAGATAACCAAGAGGGGGAAGTGGTTTTCCAGAACTTTTTCGAAAAATTAATTTAAAACATGAACAAGTTTGGAATAAATATATTAATTTAAACAAAGTGCACAATATGAAAGCGATAAATAAAAGGGAAGAGAGTGTGCAAACGATATAATTGTGGAGGTTCGATACAAATCGATGATCTATATCTTCCGTTACCGAGCTCTCCGTCACGAGTAAGGTTTTTTCACTAAATTTTATTGACTTATGGTGACATCCAAAACCTTATAATGCTTCCGATGACTTACAAATGAGGAGCACCAATCTTTATACAATATTGAGCTCTCCCGGACCTTAATATGTCCCACAAATTTAAAGAGGAATGATTTTATAATTTGAAACTTCTCTCTTAATAAATGATATCATAAATTAAGTACCAAGAGAAAAATATGTTAACACTTTAATGAATAGCAATTAATGAAACTCAAATGTTAGGTGAGAAAAACTTTGATGATAAAGATGTTGTTCAAAAGTTGATTCACTCAAAAGTTTTTCAAAGTAAGTGATTTGATGAAAATATAAAAGATGTAAGATCAATATGTTTTTGCTAAAAAATATCTCACTTAAATGCTCTTACAGTGTTGCAATGAATACAAAGTGAAATAGTTTTTTTTTTAGTTCAAAACGCCAAGAGTTCTAAGTAATTGGACAAGTAACCGGACGTCTGTATTCTGAATTGAAGAACAAAGGTAGTCGTTGTGCGTCAGAATTCAGATCAGTTAAAAAAGTGATGTTGGACGAATCGGACGTCAGTATCAACATAATTTTCCTGATTATTATTTCTTGAATGTTTTGAAAATATAGGTTTTTGAAGGGCGTTTTTCAATATATATTTCAAGGTAAGTGATATTGTAATAAATTTAAATATCAAATTGAAATACTTACCTTTTAAAGAATAATTTATATGCAAGTGTTTTTATGAAATAATATTTCGTGCATAAAAATTTATTCGTTGAGTTTTTAATAATTTATTGTTAAAGATTGAAGCATTGTACCTTTATACATGAATACAAACATCAAATCACATGAATACTATTGAAGTTATTTGTCTCGAATGATTTGTTTTGGATGCTTGACTTCCATTTCGATTTTTATTGAGCTTCTGATGTGTGTCTTTTGATAGTGATCTTTCAGTCCTCAATCGATCAACGTCGCAATAATAGCTTTGAAGACTTCAATTGTTAGAAATAAAATTAACTTGTTCGTTATGGTCAAAATATTAAGGATGAAATTAACTATAAGTCAACAATTTCTCCTTTATGATTAAGACAAAAAAGATGATTTGTAAGGTAATAGCAACAATTGATAAGGAATAAAAATCTTAGATTTCATATTTAATTCATATATTTCCCCTATCTTTTACGAGTCAATAACCATCTCAATCATGTTCATTAATTTATCACATTCGTATCAAGCATAAGCAAAAAAGTATATGCATATCATCTCATATGTTTTCCCCCTTTCGGCATAAGAAAAACGTATAAAGATGGATAAAAAACAAGTCACGTAAGAGAAAAAAGACAACCATAGGCACCAATAATAACAAGAAAATTCCCCCTTAAAGTAACACAAGATGCCAATTAATTAGAGGTTAATATAGAGCATATTGCATTCATAGCAAAAAAATAAAAATAAAAAATGAAGTTACGAAAGTTAATAGCATGAAGAAGTTGGACTAAATATAAGTGTATCCAAAATACATAAGCATGAAATGTAAACCAGAGCTAAGGCTCTAGAGGAGGCGGTGGAGGGAAGCGATCGTAGAAGTGAGTATAAAAAGCATTTTGCATCGTCAGTTGTTGAGCTTGAATTGCAGTTTGTTGAACTTGCAAATAGTGAAACATCCCGCCAAGGCCGTCAACGAAGGATGTAAGTGAATCAATGAGTCCATTGAGAAGATTATAATGGTTTTTGATGAATGTAAAACCTTCGGTAGGATGTAGAGGATTTGAGCTTGGGATGTGGTATGGTGCATCATCATCGTCATCTTCTTCATCATCCCCTTCAAGTGGTAAGGTCAAGGGACCAAACTCCGCATCAAACCCTTTAGTCCGGGTCATCCATTGTCCACCTTCTTCAACAATTTTCATATGCTTGAGAGTGTGAATGTTAATGTTGAGAGATACAGAAGCCTCAACATGAAAAGAAATGTCAAAATGTTTAAAGAATTTGGTAAGAATCATGCCATAAGGTAGGGGTTTGATATGTCGTGTAGAGTGAACAAGTTTCATGTGTTCGAGAGTAGTTGTCAGAAAATCTAATTTACGTCCAACCATGAAGGAATCAAGAATAAAATGATTGAAGTTGTTGACTTCGTCTCGATGACCTTTTTGCGGAAATGATATTTTGTAAAAACTTTGCAAGGTGGGAGAAGTTGATCTGCATTAAGTTTAGAGGGATTTTCAAAAAAAAAAAAATCCCTTTACACGACGACAAGCGGAAACGGGATCATATCCTTCAAAAGTGGGATGAGTTTTGTGTAAAAAAACTTGATTTTCACATTCTTTAAGTTCGAGTATAGTTCGGAATTGGATTTTGTAATGATAATTTGTTTTCTTTTGATAAAGCAAGAAATATTATCTGAAGTCGGGTTCTTCTTCTTCTTCCTTTTTTATAACATACTAAATTAAAATATATAGTAAATATTAAACAATATCGCATATAGAAATCAAACATGTATGAACACATAGTATGAATTTAACTTAGTCATGTAATTCGAATTCATTAATAATGTCCAAACCTCTTCGAATATGTGAGAATCTATCAAACTCTAGAGGCTTAGGGAAAATATCGGCTAATTAATTTTCCGTATTCACAAATTCTAATATAATATCTCCATTTTGTGCACGAACTCTTAAAAAGTGATGTCTAATCTCAATATGCTTCGTTCGAGAGTGCAAAATGAGATTTTTTGACAAGTTTATGGTATTAATGTTATCACACATGATAGGCATATGATCAAAAGATAAGTGATAGTTACTAAGAATTTGTTTTATCCATAATACTTGTGTATAACAATTAGCGGCCGAGATATATTTGGCTTCGACAGTGGACAATGCAATGAGATTTGTTTTTTTACTAAACCATGACACAAGTGCAAAGCCTAGAAAATGACATGTTCCGCTAATACTCTTGCGATCAATTTGCAACTGGTCCAATTGACATCCGAATAACTAAGTAAATCAATGTGAGCGTCCTTTGGATACCAAAGGCCTAAGGTTCTAGTGTCACTAAGATATCTAAAAATTCTTTTCATGGAATTAAGGTGTGTTCCTTTAGGATTACATTGAAATCTAGCATATAAAGATATACTAAACATAATATTGGGTTTACTTGCGATTAAGTAAAGAAGGGATCTGATCATATCTCGATATTTAGTTACATCAACGGAAGTATCTTGATTATCTTTGTCCAATTTTATCGATGTGCTCATTGGAGTGTTCATTGACTTTATGCCTTCCATTTCAAACATCTTGAGCATGTCCAAAATATACTTATTTTGACTAATGAATATTTCATCATTAGTTTGTCTAATTTGGAATCTAAGAAATAATTTTAGTTCTCCAATCATGCTCATTTCTAACTCTTTACTCATACATTTAGAAATTTCTTCACATAGAGAAATATAAGTCCCACCAAAAATAATATCGCCAACATAAATTTGAACGATAATCTTATCATTCTTTTTGGTTTTGATTAAAAGGGTAATATCCGCTTTCCCTATTGAAAAACCGTTTGAAAGTAGACATTTGCTCAATTTTTCATACCAAACCCTAAGAGCTTGTTTTAGACCATAAAGAGTATTTCTAAGTTCAAAAACATAATTCGGATATTTGTGATCTTTAAAACTGGGGGTTGCCCCACAAAAACCTCTTTTTGAATATACCCATTTGGAAATGCATTTTTAACACCCGTTTGATATATAGTGAATCCTTTATTACAAGCAAATGTAAGAAGCATGCGAATAGATTCTAATCTAGCAATCGGTGCAAAACTTTTCTCAAAATCGATGACTTCTTCTTGATTGTAACATTGGACCACTAATCTAGTCTTGTTACACACAATTATCCCATTTTCATCTCGTTTATTTCTAAAAATCCATTTTATACCGATAACGATAATTGTTCTAGCGAATAAATCCCAAGCATCATTTTCAAATTGATTTAGTTCTTCTTGCATAGTTAGAATCCAATATTTATCAAACTCAAATTTTTTGAAATTATTTAGTTCAATTTGCAAAATGAAAGCACAACTATTAAGATGATTTCTAGTAGAAGCTCTAGAAGTAACACCTTTGGATTGATAACCAATAATAAGTTCCTTTGGGTGAGAAGGGGCAAACTTCCATTTTTTCGATAGAGTAGGGCCATTTGGCACTTCAGAAAATTCTATTTCACTTTGTTGAACGTTTGCTTCTTCCTTGTGTTCATCGTTTGGGTCTTCCTTATTTTGATATTGAATATTCATTTGTTCAAAATGAATTTCCAATCCTATATCATTAGCAATACATTTTTCATGATCAAAGGAATTAGTTTTATCAAAAAGACATACATAGATTCTTCAACGACTAGAGTTCTTTTGTTACAGACTCTATAAGTTTTGTTAGTCGATGAATACTCTAGAAAGATTTCAACATCGGATTTTGAATTAAATTTTCTTTTGGGTTCAAAATAAAACATTTGCAATCAAATATTTTGAAATAACCGATATTTGGAATTTTATTTTTCCAAAACTCATAAGGAGTTTCAGTTTTCTTTCGACTAACTAAAATTCTATTAATAATGTAGCAAACGGAGTTAACAGTTTCGGCTCAAAAGTATTTTGGCAATCTATTTTCATTAAGCATGGTTCTAGCCATTTCTTGTAATGTACGATTATTCTTTTCTACTATGCAATTTTGTTGAAGAGTTCTTGGAGCTCAAAAATTATTTTCATATCCATTTTCGTTACAAAAATTATCAAATGCGATGTCATCAATTCTCCACCATGATCATTTCTAATAGATGTAATAGTATATCCTCTTTCATTTTGAACATTTTTACAAAAGTGCTTAAAATCACTTAAGGCTTCATCTTTTAGGTTCAAAAAAATAAGACCAAGTATATCTCGAAATGTTGTCGACAATGACGAAGGCGTAATGCTTACTTCCTAAGCTACCAATTCTAGATGATCCAAAAAGATCCATGTAGAGAAGTAGTAGCGATTTTGTAGTTGAAGAGTATAGTTTAGGTTTAAAAGAACTTTTCACTTGTTTCCCAAATTGACAAGTTTCACAAATTTTATCCTTCTCAAATTTATGCTAACATGACCTAATCCCCTATACCATAACCAAGTATAATCTTAAATTTGATAAACATTTTTCATCACTTTCAAATTCAGTATTTATGATATCAACATCTTCCTATAAATTTTACATCTTTTGATTTAGCATCCTTAATAAGATATTTGGAATAATCGAATTTAATAAGATATCATTTATCACATAATTGACTAATACTAAACCAATTGTATTTGAGGTTATCTACTAATAAAATATTTTCAATAGAAGGAGAAAAACGATTACCAATGTTTCCAACTCCGATGACTTTTCGTTTTGCATTATCTCTAAATGTGACATGACCTCTATCATTCTTTATGATGTTTGATAGTAACGTTCTATCTCTGGTCAAGTGCATTGAACATCCACTATCCAAAAAACATTTGCTCTTTATCTTCTTTGGTACTTAAAACTACATGTAGTGTTTGAAAGAGATGAGTTTGATCATTTGACAAATAAACTTTTGAAATATTTTTGTTTCAAGAATGGATTATATCGAATTCCTCCTTTATCAAAAATGCACTTTTGATCACCAAGTATGAAATCAAAATTCTTCTTATTTGAGTGAATTTGTGGATAATATTAGTTAAATTTTCAACTTTTTCCTTCAAAGAAGAATTTTCTTTAATCAATGAATCATAATTGATGCTACCAAAAATTCGTACCTAGATGAAGTGTTGTACATTTACACATGAATACAAACATCTAATCACATGAATACTATTGAAGTTCTTTATCTCGAATGATTTGTCTTGAATGATTGACTTCCATTTCGATTTTTATTGAGCGTTCTATGTGTGTCTTTTGATAGTGACATTTTAGTCCTCAATCGATCTACTTTGCAACAATAGCTTTGAAAACTTAAATTTAATTGTTAAAAATAAAATTAACTTGTTTGTTATGATCAAAATATTAAGGATGAAGTCAGTCATAAGTCAACGGTAGGCTCGCTTAAACTCGTAAGACTTGAAACTTCGCCTCTACGTTTAATCACACTTTACACTTTTTGGAAAACTGTTATTTATACAACCATACTTGAAAATAATGATTCAAAATATTGGAGTTGTCAAAATCTGAGCAATTGATTTAAAAATACAATTTTTGAAATGAATAAATGTAATGTAGCCAGTGTGAGTTGTCAACCAATATTGTCAAATTAGATTTTACATGTAGCATGATTCTTCAAAATATTGACAGGATTGTACTCAGCCCATGTTTGATAATCATTATTTTGAGAAAATGGAGTTTTGAATAGTGAATTTTTTTTTTTTTTTTGTGTGGAGAATGTGTGATTAAAAAGTAGGGAAAATATTTGAGTTTATGTGCAAAATATTTTATCGTGTACATATGTGGTTGAAAATGAGTATGAAAATTAAAGAATTTTGAAATAATTGTTGTCAAGCGAGGGCTCAAAATCATTAAGAAAGAATACTGACATGATTTTACTTTTGAATTATACATCTAACTTACTTCTATTTATATATTGAGATGTTGTGAGGCATCCGAGACAATGTTAAAGGCTCGTTTGATACATATTTTTCTTAAATGAAAAAAAATACTCCATCCGTCCCATATATATAGGCTGAGTTTCCTTTTTTTCTTGTCCCAAATATATAGGCTTATTTCTTAATTGAGAATGTTGTATTTTGTTCTTTTACTAATATACCCTTATTTAATTTGTCTAGTTACTAATTCCAACAATAATTTAATACTAATTGTTGAAATAGTTACTAATTCCAACAATAATTTACTTCTAGTTGTTGAAAATTAAATAGGGATAAATTTGGAAAGTTCTTGATAAAAATTGCTTTTCCAATAACATTAAATAAGATTTCTTAATCCGTGTGAAAAATGAAACAAGCATATATATATGGGACGGAGGGAGTAATATATTTTTGAAAAATATAAGGTTCAGAGTTGAGAAAAGTTGAGTCCCATAAAATTTACAGTTGAAAATATTTTTTAAGAAAAAATAATATTTCAAAAATATGTGGTAAACTAGCCTTAAATATACAACGTCACAAACATGAGTACATCTCCAAAAAACTTTTTAAATATAAGATAAGATGATCTTTATCTTAAAAAGTCAACTCTTAAAATTATATTTCAAGAGATTCTTTTAAATTAATATTTTAATTTAGAGAGTGAGTTTGATTCCCCAAAATTTGGAGAATCAAATCCACTTTCTATAATTAAGCCATTGTTTGGTGGCCATTATTTATGAAAATAATATTTTGAATAGTGAATTTTTAGAGAATGTGTGGTTAAAAAATAGAAAAAAAAATTGGATTTACTTGCATAATATTTTATTGTATGAATGTGTGGTTGAAAAATATGTGCAAAAATAGTTTTAAGTTAAAGGCCATTGAACATGGGCTAAATACATTCAAAGTATTTTAATTTTTAATGAAAGAAAATATTATAATAATTTGAAGGAAAGTTAGTGAAAATAAAAGATAGAAAAAAACAATAAATATTTTTTGAGAATAATAAATTTAAGTATTAAATATAAAGAACTGTTAAAATATTTAAAAATTTATATTCTCTAAATTTATAAAATTTCTCTAAATTTTAAAATATCCCCTTTAAAAATAGAGAATATCTTAGAAATATTAGGGACCGTTCTCTTTGCCGTTTTCAGTTCGTTTTCAGTTTTCGATTTTTCAAAATAGTGAAACCACGTTTACTTACCTATTTTTAAAAACGAATTTTTGAAAACGAGTTTAAAATTTACAAAGAAAACCAAAAAAAGACAAAAATGCCATTTTGGGTGTTTTCAGTTCAAACTAAGCCAAAATTTTTAAAACGCGTTTTTGGTGTTTTCAGTTTAACGTCGCTCCAATCACCACTAACGTCACCTGCACCACGCCACCGCTGCCGCAACCTCCACCATCGCCGCCTACACCACACCATCACAAAAACCACCGTCGTTGCCGCCGCCACAACCACCACCACCACCACCTGCACCATACCACCACCACACAACCGCGACAACTACCACCACAAAAATTGCCACCACACAACCGCCAGATCCACCACTACAAAAATCGCTAAAATCGCTGCAGAACCACCACCGTCACAACTTACAGATCGCACACCACCACCGCACCCAAACCAACCATCGAATCAAAAAAAATGAAAAAGAAAAAGAAAAGACGAAGAAGCACAAAGAACAACAACGTCGCAGGGAGCACCGCTCATAGGGAGATCGTCGGAAGTGCAAGTTGTCGGGAGCGCTGAAGAGAGAGACGACAGATGATGAAATGAAGAGAGAGAGACCAGAGAGATAGCACGTTTTTATTTTTTTTATTTTCGAAAACAATTTTTCAAATTGACAAAAAGAACATATTTTTAACAATTTTAAAATAGACACTCTAAACACAAAACTAAAAATGAATTCAAAAATCAAAACTAAAAATTCAAACACGAAGAGAACCGCCCTTTACTTTTTAAAAGATGTAAATCTATTCAAATTTTGACCGGATTTTATCTGTGTATTATCTACAAAGTCAAACAGAATAAAATACATTAATAGATTTCTAGAATAACTAATCACTAAAGGCATTGATGCCAAAGACATTTCTGCCCAGTTCAGGTTTTTACCACTCAAACGTACCCTTCAGTTCGAGAAATTCAAGTAGAGGAAAATTTTAATATAATTGATATCGACGCTAAAGTGGATGATATGATTGGTCTTTTTTTTTTTCCATCTTTCAATGGTACCATGTCAAGTGTTGTCCGTCAAAAATTAGATAAAAAAATATGATGATTAAATTTACATTATGACATCTCCACATTCGAGATCCATTTTGTTTCTCTTTCTTTTATCATTTTGAATGTCGAAATGTTATGATTGATTAAAGGGTTGTCTGGTTCTGATTTTGGCCAGATTAAAATTGCTAATTGGACCGTTATAGGGCCCCCCACATCAGAGATGGCCAATCAACTAATGCGGTCGAATTCTTTGGCAACGGTCAGATATTTACTCAAAATCAGGAAAATAATCGCTACCAGACAAGTGCTAAATTTACATTATGACATCTCCACATTCGAGATCCATTTTGTTTCTCTTTCTTTTATCATTTTGAATGTCGAAATGTTATGATTTGAATATTTCAAAATTCGAAATCTCAGTGTCATCGTTCTATTGAATGTTTTTTAATGAGGTCCATCTCTGAAAAGTAGTGTGCACCAGTACTGATGGAAAGTGGGCACGTCTGGGGCATCTCTGTCATTTCCATTAAAGACAAAATGTTACCTCAAGGATCCAGCCTGGAATGTATGAAAGCATACACAGAACAAAGAACCACGGCAAGTCAGTGCAGTGTAGCGTAGATTGGGGGTGTTTCAGTCAAGTTCCCACCACAAAATTAAAACTTAGAAAAAGTACTCCTAATTTTACACAAATTTTAGGGCTTTAAATATTATTTTCTACTCACACTGTTCAAACTTTTTTGCACCAACCGGCCATCTTTGATAAAGATGAAATTCACTGTCGGTACACAAAGGCCATTGTAGTCAATTCGGTACACCAATTAGAATCCAATACACAGAAATCTAGCAAAAACTGAACTAAAGCTACTTTTGATTCACCAGTTCATCTATGTTTTCTCCCTTTTCTCTTCTACCACAACCAGATCTTGCAAGTCAAAACCGCTTAAGAACTCACAAGAACTTGCAAAAATAATGAACTTAACCTTACCTGATACAGAACCAGAAGATGATTCAAGAAAATTTCAAGATTCTCTTTAATGGAAAATCTTAAATTTACTTTTTTCTTCACTCTGTTGCTCTTCATTTCTCTCCTTCCTACATCACTCTCCACAGGTAATGATATTTCCAAGAACCCACTTTAGGCAAATCATTTCAATCATTAATGTGTTGTCTACTTATGTCAATTGTAGTTAGTTCGTGTATTTTCTGTATGCAGGGATTAAGGTACAGCAGGACAAAGATGAGCCTTATGTGGGTGTGAACATAGGCACTGATGTGTCTAATTTGCTTTCACCTGCAGATTTGGTAGCTTTTCTGCAGTTACAAAAAATAACCCATGTTAGATTGTACGATGCTGATGCTGGGATTCTTAAAGCACTTGCAAAAACTAAGATTAGGGTCATTGTTAGTGTGCCCAATAACCAGCTTCTTGCTATTGGGTCCTCCAATGTCACCGCCGCCACATGGATTGGCCGCAATGTAGCGGCGTACTACCCTGAAACGCTCATCACCGCCGTGGCAGTGGGTGATGAGGTGTTGACTACTGTTACAAGTTCAGCTCCTTTGCTTATGCCAGCAATTGAGTCACTCTACAGTGCTCTCGTGGCTGCAAATTTGCATAACCAAATCAAGATTTCAACTCCAAATGCTGCTTCAATTGTTCTTGACCCTTTCCCACCCTCCCAAGCCTTTTTTAATCAAAGTTTGAGCCCTGTCATTTCACAACTATTGCAATTTTGTTCTAGGACCCAGTCGCCTTTGATGATGAATTTATATCCTTACTATGTGTTTATGGAGAATAAGGGTGTTGTGCCTTTGGATAATTCTTTGTTTAAGCCCTTGACACCGTCGAAAGAAATGGTTGATCCTAATACTTTGCTGCACTATACTAATGTTCTTGATGCTATGATTGATTCAGTGTATTTTTCTATGAAGAATCTTAATGTTACTGATGTGATAGTTCTTGTTACTGAAACGGGGTGGCCTTCGAAAGGGGATTCGAAGGAACCTTATGCTACGATTGACAATGCAGACACTTACAATTCAAATTTGATTAAGCACGTTTTTGATCGTAGTGGAACACCATTGCATCCGGAAATTACTTCTAATGTATATGTATATGAGTTGTTTAATGAGGATTTGAGGTCTTCACCTGTGTCTGAGGCGAACTGGGGACTCTTTTATGGGAATTCGACAGCTGTTTACTTGCTTCACGTGTCAGGGAGTGGTACATTTTTGGCCAATGACACAACAAATCAAACATATTGCATAGCCATGGACGGCATTGATGCAAAAACATTGCAGGCTGCTTTGGATTGGGCTTGTGGACCGGGGAGGGCAAATTGCTCAGAGATTCAGCCAGGGGAGAGTTGTTATCAGCCTAATAACGTGAAGAACCACGCATCTTATGCCTTCGATAGTTATTACCAGAAGGATGGGAATTCCCCTGGTTCATGTGATTTTAAGGGTGCAGCCATGATCACCACTACCGATCCAAGTAAGTGATTTACTTGATAATAATGGATTCCAGCCCCAACTTCTTGATTTTACAGTTGAATTTCCTGGTGAAAAGACAGTAGAAACTGCAATATTTATGTTTGGTTGTAGATGTATACTGTTAGATTTTGAAATGTTGATTAGATTATCAGTTGTTTATTTGTCTATTAGCAATAAGGGAGTTCTATTTTCCTACATCTTATGTTTATAAAGGTGGATTGTATAGGATTACATCTCATTAAGAAAGAAAAAGAAACTAAAATCTAGATCTCGTTGGTGTATTATTATGTTTTTGGACACAACATGGCAATGTGAAATTCGATATAACAGATGTGCTCACATGGGCAGAACTACAGAAACACATTTTCTAGTTTCAATTGAATGGTGGGAAGAACACTAGCAATGGGCAGAACTACAGAAACACTTTGTCTAGTTTCAAATTGAATTGTGGGAAGAATACTAGCAATTTGTTTTGCAGATTGAATGTTAGAAAGTATAATTTTCTGTCGAAAAAGTCCAATTCAAGTTCTACTTTGACATGTAATAGGAGGCACTGTCTATATACGTGTGTGAGTAAAATTAGTAGTCTAGCCATCTTTGGCTCCAATTATTTTGTATTCATGCTTCAGTTCTTTAAAATGCCATCTAAAATATATCCTTTTTGTTCTGGTGAAATTTGCAGGTCATGGCAGTTGTGTTTTTCCTGGAAGGTAAGCGTAATTACCGTGCTTTTATCAATCTGATTACATTAATGAAATATTTATGACACGCTTTGTGTATCTGTTCTTACAATGCAGTAAGAAGCCTAACAATAACGAGGCGAGCCAGGCAGTGAACTCAACGGAAGTAAGTAGTGCAGGCACAATGGGATTGATCGGCTTCCATGGCGCTAGAATGAGCGTATTCAACATGGGTTTATATATGCTCTCCGGTGCCGCATTTTGTTTGTTTTATTATTCATTCGTTCCATGATTAAAATGTAAAGGTACAAATAAATATTAAAGCTTTTGTTTCGGCTGAATTTTTCCCTACTGTCACTATGTTTGTTTATATTTTTGGGGACACACGACTCATATTTTGGCGTTCTCTTTTATGCTACATGTACAAAGCTATGTTACAAAGTTGGTTGACAAAATAACATCTACACCAATCATTTTAAAAACATATTTTTAAATTATTTGAAATCAACGGTTGGTTACAAAGTTAGTTGACAAAATAACATTCACACCAATCATTTTAAAAATAAATTTTTAAATCGTTTGAAATCAACGGTCTGGATTTTGCCAAAACACTTTGTAACCCAGCTTTTGTAATTGAACTTTGTACAAATAGCTTTATTGGAAAATTGTTGTGTCTAATGATTGTTTGGTGCTGGTAGCATAATATTCTAAAGGAAAAATCATACAGAATTAAGTGCTCTACCTAAAAGCTTAATAATCCAAGAAGTAATCAATTGTCCTAAAAAGTTATTTTTCAAACATGGGACAGACTATTTTTTTCCCCTTTTTCTTCTCTTAAACACTCTTGTGCTCCATTTTCTTCTCCCATTGAAGTCGAATCTGGCTCTGCTCGGTATATGATTGCGTCCCAATACTCAAAACAACCTTTGCAGTGTCAAGTGATTTTTCGATGGCTTCCCTTGCATTTCATTTATGGACTAGACTATGATTATGGAACTTCTCGTGTATAGACGTGTAAATAGCTTGCGCAGGCTTCTCTGCCCTTAGAATAATACTGAAGGAGCTTTCAAAATTACCCTTAAAATGTCTAAAGATATGAATTTTTTAGTGTCATTTTTATTACGCAACAGAATGTCAACCTTAACTTCTATATACAAGGAGATTTCAAAAGGCTTAGCTAGCACAGTTGCACCCACGACCCTCTTTCTCCAACCTCGTCTTCTCTCTCACCACCATCTTTCTCTACCGCACCTCCTCTCGACACCTTCCATCCATCTAGGCCTACGTTGCGAAGGCATCTTGCATTCATTTGTTGTCAAGGCTTTATCTTCGCAACATAGGCTGATAGGTGATACTCAAATGTTATAGTAAGTAAAGCATTCAAGCTCAAGTTTTTAATATTCAAGACTTGGAGTTTATAATAAAACATATTTGATGAATGTAGGGATCAGGGGCCGACCCAGGTCCGCACGTCAGCTAGGGCGGAAGTCAATCGTTGACCATTGACTCAACGATCGTAATAGCGATGTGCTCAAATAAAGATTTCCAGCTCAATGATAACTACTGCATGGCAATCTATCCATATAATTTAAGACCAATAATGCAAGCAGTTAGGGAAATTTTATGTGAAATCTACATTACGACAGAGAATTGTTAGAAGCTAGTAATCTAACTAATGATATTAAGTGGCTGTAAGAAAAGCTTTTATTTAAGTAAGCATCTGACAGTGTTGAGATTCATATATTTACTAATGATTGTAGAAGCTGATTTTTTTTCTTTAAACCCTAATGGTAAATTTGATGTTGCGTTGCAACCTCAATTCAACTTCTCGTAAATGGTATTTCAAAATTTAAAGACAACTTTAGTCAGCTCAACTAGTCTTC
>CAIGRT010020715.1:1197-22121 GCA_903798405.1 Fraxinus platypoda | reverse complement strand
GGCAACATTTTTTGGGATCAACATATTTTATTTTTTTCAGCACATTGAATTAGATGTCGTTCATATTAAACCTAAACTCCAATTTGTAGTTCTTATTTAATTTCTTTTTTATCTTCTTAAATTCCAGTTACAAGTTTGAGCATGGATTATGAAATATATTCTTCCTTATATACACATCCAAGTGGTCATTGTTCATTGGTTTCCAATTCGATTATGCAGTTAATTTTACAATGTTCTTAGTAAAAAAATGCTCTCTCTATTGGAGCAGCACCAACATGAAGAATTAATGTCAAAATCACGAGCGTGAGTTTTTGTACCGTTTGGATCTTGACTTAACTAAAAAGAATAGTTTTTTTTTTCTTTGTTGTTAACTATTTGATTTATTTATTTATCTAAACATAAGGCATAGTAGTCTTATTAATAAGATTTTAGTTGTAAATTAAAAACGAGGGTAAAATCGTCATTTGAGGACAACAATGCTACCGTATGAAAAATTAAGGAATGGATGCGAAGTTTTGAAAGTCGAGGACCAAAGTGTAGAAAAATCAAAGGTTGGGGAGGACCTCTTCAGCCATTTTAACCTTTCTTTGCATTAGTCATCATTTCCTTTTTATCTCAAACTTATGCAATGGTTATTACTTATTAGTTAATAATTACTAGAGATTTAGAGCTAGAAATAAAAAATTCGTTACCTAATTCCATGACATGACTAACAGAAATTCCGTGCGAACATTACAATCGTTAAAAAAAATTACAACTCAACCAAACCAATTTTTGATTCCTCATCCAACTTATACTTGGTCACGTTATAATCTATCAAACTTCAAAATGTTTTCCAATGGTCACTCATCTTTGAAGCGTTTCATTTCATCCGTCATCCGTCAGATTCTGTTTCCTTCGTTGCTAACTTATCGCACGAAAATCTCGTGTGGTAAGTTGAGATTGTTAAAAAACTTATAACTCAGTTAAACCATCAACTCAACAAAATCATTATATGTGAAACGTGATTTTCACGGTCTCATAAAAATCTTTTAAGCTCCAATAATTCGTCCCCAATTTCAGCCCTAAAAATATTAGCCTCAAATTCACTCATCTTATCCACGTACAACTAAGTTGTTGAGACAGAGCCGATTGTTGAGAAAGATAAGAGAAGCTTCTACTACTTATAAAGCCCTATTCACCAATTGTACCACATGCTCGGTGTTCCTCTAATCCCAATCTTCAATTTTTTGCAGGCTTGTGTCCAAGTATTTGAGGAATGATATGCCATCTAACCAAGAATTAGGGGCTAAAATTTTTTAGGGTTGAAATTGGAGATGTTTTATTGGGGCTTAAAGAAGTTTATGAGATCATGAAAGTCGTGTTTCACATATGATGGTTTTGGTGAGTTGATGGTTTGGCTTGGTTTTAATTTTTTTAATGATCGTAACTTGTTACGTGAGATTTTCGTGCGATACATTAGCAACAAAGGGAACAAGATCCGACGAATGATGGATGTAGTGCAATTGAGAAACATTTTAAAGTTTGATGAGCAAACATGTAACCAAGTATAAGTTTGATGAATAATGAAACAATAATTTAGCTGAATTGTAATTTTTTAACGGCCTTAACTTGACACGTGAAATCTTTGTTAGCCACGTCAACAAATAATGTAACGAATTTTTTAGGATAATGGATGAAATGTGAACGGAAAAATTTCAGTAAAAATTGCGAAGCAATTTGAAGTTCAATGAATAAATCGCTATCATGGTATAAATTTGATTATTATTAAAACATTTAACTCTATAATTAGAGATTGACCACACTTTCTACTGGCAATTTTTATTTTTTAATATATAAAAATGGAAAACAAACGCATTTGTGTTTAATTTTTCCTTATTTAACACTTCTATAAATTTAGGATCATGTTGCAAGCGATTCCTGTCGCAAATTTATATATATAGATGGTGTAATTAAATTTGTAACCAATAATTATCTTTCATAGTGTGCCATATCACCCAAGTACTTAGCATAAGCTAAACACGATGCTTAGGCGATCAGTCATTGAGAATAGACTTGCCAGCAGGTACCAGCCAGGCTATGATGTTACAACATTACTAAAATGAAAATGTAAACCTACGGTCATTCTTCAGGGACTGAGCGTGGTATGTATGATAAATACTGTTGCCCGGAAGAACACCAAACTAACTAAAATGTCGTTATTTAGGAAATAAGGATTAATGAATTTCATCTTCAAAGGAATAGATAAAATAAGAAAAACATATAATCTAACCAATCTGTAAGTTGCTTATATGCTTATAAGTTATTTTACATTGCCTGGCAAAGAGGCTCTAGCCTTTCACCTACTTCGTAGTCCCATCTGTCTTCATATAAGGGTAAGTTGGAGCTTCTCCCTGTTAGGTTGAGGCGTTGTGACATTAATGTGAATTCTCACTGTCTGTAAAACACTATAAGAAACACCGCCATCGGTTTTCTTAAGCTTCTGCTGTTGCTCGTCAACAAACCATTCTCCCGTCTTTTCACCTCCCGGCGTCAAATACACGGGTCCTTCAATACCAAATCTGCACACAGAAATTTAACTTTATGTTATGATCACAACCACATTAACCACTATAAGAATGTGGCTTCTCCTGGAGGCAAACAATTTAGCTATACATCTCCAACTAAATGAATCTATGGCATTATAATCAGGCAATCGCGTAAGATGTAAACCATATCAACTTAACCTCTGAATATAAATATGGGTCTACAACAAAAGTGCAGTTATATTCCATATTCAATAAGAATGGCCGAGCTTCGTTTTATTGTCTACATAAATGGGACGCTTTCATTATTTAATCAACCCGAACGTCAGAGTAGAATATGAAAATGGTTCTACATTTATTTATGTTCACGCTTAAGCTTCATTTACAGTGAAAATTGTCCTTGAAATGACTTTCGCTTCATGTCTAGTGATGGGCTCAAAATTAAGATAATAAGGATTAAGAAAAGTGAATGAAGACCCAAAAAAATGCATATAACTTAACAGCCGCAAGTGAGAATAATAATTACTTGGGAACAAAAACGATGAAACCATTTGATCTTAATTTCACTATTCTGGCCTCTGCATCTGTGGGCCTGCAAGAATGTGGAAAGCATTTACACAAGAGTTAGACAGCAAGAGAGGGAAAGTGTTGAGGAAATAGAGGAAAAAGTTCAGCGGTTAATACATTTTTCTGAAATAAATGAGCGTATGTAGCTCAACTGAGGCCCGACTAGCCATCTGTGCATTTCTATGACGATAATTCAGATCTGTTCAAGAAAAAAAAACATGAGACATGAAGAGCAGCAGAAATTATGCACTCGTGATGAAGACATTACATGATCAAAACATTAAAAGCATTTCCACACACAATCACATTCGGCAAGATTGTTCTCACACAAAGAATACAACAAAAATCCTCATGAGGAAAATTTTAGCAGTAAAAAGGACCCAAAAAATAATCAAGAGAAAATATTAAGCTGTGAAACCACTAAATTCTTAGAGCCCATTCTCCATTTAAGACGATAAAAATACATCTGAAAAGAGCGGACTAAAGTAAAACTACGATGTTGCTAAGGACATGATTTAGCGAAACAGACCAAAATCTGGAATCAAAAGAGACCTGAATAAACAGCAAAATGAGTAACATTACTGAATCCATTTCAACTTAAATGCATGCCCTAAATGGCTCCATGAACCGTAGATAACTGAAAATTTTACGTCCACTCAATGAACCGAAATACATAAATGATTGAGTAAAACGAGTCTTCAAATGTACACATAATCCTTACTGTCGGCAGTACTGGTAAGCAGAGGTCTGTTTTGGAATATATCTGGGAGCTTGGTTGTCCCCAATGATGCAGCAAGCAAGCGGTGTACAATGACATCTACAAGAAAACGAGCTCCAAGTCAAAAAGTTAATATCAGAGCATAGTTTGATAGAAAAAGGACTAAAGGTTTAACTGACCGGCATATCTTCTTATGGGAGAAGTGAAGTGTGTATACAGAGGTGCAGCAAGACCATAATGAGAAAACTCTGCAGGGCTGAGATCTCCGCTACAAAAGTACACTGCCTGAAATTTTGAGTCATAAATAAATGAATACGTTAGGAAATACTTGCAAATCTAAATCATGAAAAAGGAAAAAAGGATAACTGAATCGATTTAACGTAAGTACCTGCGTCATGCATCTCGTCGCCAGAATGCGAATCAGCTTATTAAAGTATGGATCATCACCCTGATAATTTTTGGGGGGAAAGAGGAGGGACAGGGCCGAGAAAAGGAAAATCAAGTGAACAAAGATACTACAAATAGATAGACATTAAGCATGCACAAGTAAATTTAGCAGACAGTAGCAATTACTGAAAGTAAATTGGACAAATATTGTCAAAAGAATATTTACTTCAACAAGCTCCAATGAAATGATCCCACATACTATATCCCGGTAAGAGCAAACTTCACAATAATGACAATAACAAACTACACCTCATTCCCCCAAAAATTGGAGTCTGCTTTGGTTCCTTTTTCGCCACTGCAATCACTAAATTTACCAAAAAAATACAATAAAATCAAAGAATTTGTCTACGTCTTGCTCTTCAAATTTTGTGGTTATCGCATTGTCCTTAGTAATAGCAGATTTAGATTCACTCAACTCAACCATCTGAGTCATCCTTCCGTTGACCCAAAAATATCCAAAGTGCTCCAAAGTTCTAACTGATGAATTATGCCCCTCCAAATCTCAACTGTGTAATCAGCGAATTGTAAGCTCATCTATGACTAAAGCAAAAAGATAAGGACCCAAGACAGAACCTCAAAACTTCTTTAATAATAAAAATTCTCTACTACTACGGCTACTAGACCATATATTCATGATTGCTCCATCATTCACATCCTTGGTAATATTAGTTTATCTATCTAGCAGCCATCAAAGCACTTCCATAGCCACCTTATTATAAGTTTTTTTCTAAAACAAAAAACATTATATGCTTGTTTCTGCGCTTCACATTTTTCTATCAAATCTCCAAATAGGGGAATGAATTTCAGATTCCAAAGAGTAAAACTGAAAGGGTATCCATTACCTTTAAAGTACACTTTAGTCCATAGTCAATCACAGAACGGGTCTCAAATCATACATTAATCTACAGTCAACCATCATAACCCACAATCTCAAAGTATGGAACATAAGTATAATACCTCTGTAATTTATATAATTACAATCTTTTATTCTTGTGCATAGGCAATATAACACTTTTTGCCAATCGTCTGATATCCTTTCTTAAGATCTACTTGAATAATTTTACCAACCATAAGATACACAACTAGCCCAAACACTTGCATACTTTGATTGGAATTTCATCACGCCCAATTGATCTTCTCCTCTTCATCCTCTTTGTAGCTTTCCTCACTTCTAGGACCCATATTCTAGATTAGTAAACATTTCGATCTACAATCATGTTTTGACAATTTTCAAAAGATCCATACGGCGCCTTCCATTTAATAATCCATAAAAATAAAATTTTCAATCTTGTGCGATCTCATTCCTACGAAACAGAACTCATCAGTTTCCATCTGTAATACATCTTGCTTCTCCATTTGGTGATATAACTTGTAAACTACTTTCTAGTCCTTAGCAATGTTCAAAAAGGCTTAATAGGATATCGAGGTGTTTTACCTTTATAAGGCGAGATGCAAGCCTCGAGGCATTTTGAGGGCATAAGCCTCAAAACAAATCAACATGAAAATACAGAAGAAGTATGCTCATAATCTATAAACCATCTTAATAAAACAACAAATTAACAAAACTAAAAGTCTAACTAGCATACAAACATAAAATATAGTTATAATAAGCTCATTAATTAGTAATCACATAACTAAACTGTAATCTACTACTAGAAGTAGAAACAACCCAAAAGTCTCCTATAATGTCACTACAACTAAAAAGGAAATTGTCAATATCCTTGATTCAGCTATCGTCCTTTTCATCACTATCCAGTTCTTCTCATTCTTCAACGCTATCCTCCACTTCCAATGGTGCCTTTTCCCTTTACTTTTCCATTCCATTTCACTTCCACACAAGCACACATAAAGAAGATTAAAGAAGAAAAAAATTCACCTCATGTGAGGCGTTAAAATACAACTTCCCATATGCTTTTGCCTAAGACCCTCGAATCACTCTCTTGGCTTCTAGTTTAGGTAATTTATATTTCTCTCAATACTCATTTTTATTGTAATAAGTTCCTACAGAGACATTAGCCAAAAATGCCATATGAACCTTCTGGTTCCACCACTGTTTCTTACTAGATGGGCCTTTTTTTATTTATATTATCTTTAGCCTCTCTTAATACCTCCTTTGATAGGTTTCACATATAAAATCTCATTCCAGTCATGTTAATATTTCTGTCTACATCCCATTCCCCCCTTTTCAATCTCTATGAATGAAAATCAATTGTTTTTCACCATCACCTATTTTATTACCCACTCCCAGCACCACTAACCTATGTTGTATATTACACTGAAGGATGAATTTTTTTTTCCCATTTTTAGAACTTACCAAGAGTCTCCTTTTGAAGTATGTATTAGCCAACGTCAAATCATTCTAATTCCTACCGAAACCTAAAATAATACTACCTTCATTCTGACCCCCAAAGTCAAATTTTAACATAATGAAATATTTCTTAACATTAGTTACCTTTACCTAAATAACCGTTTAAACCTTTTCCAAAAAGGGATTTCTTGAATTAACCACCCATGTCTTACCCAAATTGTTGCATTGCTGTCTTATTGAATTTGTGAAGTGTAGATACATATAATACCAGCAACTATTTTCCTAGCCTATATCAAGTTTTTATTGTGTTACCTAATTCATTTTGCCTTCTCTTCATCCGTTTAACCACTTACTTTTCGACACATCAATATGCCATAGCTCCCAAATGTTTTCAAAATTTAAGAAGCACATAGATTTCTCTTTGTAGAATACAACATGTTCATTTCTGACGAACTAACACCATCTTGCTATGTGGGCCCGTAATTTCTGTAGAATGGTCATTAAGGTGAGGCAACTAAGCTTGAAGTGCAGTGAATAGCACTCATCAGATCATAATGAGATATAATCCACATCAGAAAATCCAAGTATTCTCAAATGGAACTCATCTTAATTCTGATGCTTCATAATGTTCTACCTGGAATTCTAACTAATATCAACTTCAGTCTCCACTATCTACACATTAAAACTTATAAACAATGAACTGCTCCTCATCATACCAGATCTCCCATTTTTGACCAATGGAGTACCTAATTATTTTCCAATATTTTTTTAATTTCCATATAAGTTTTCTAACTCATTAAGAGAAGCTGGTTCAAGTGGCTTTATCCTTCAAAAATGATTTACCCAATTGCACAGACAAGCAGAAATAAAGTTACGAGATGATGCATAAAGTTCTTGACCGAATCAACATGCATCATGACAGAAAAACTCACCACAGCATGATCTAGTGAATCAGCCAATGCTTTTGAAGATGATACATCCAAAAAGAAACCAACAGAAGCAGCTGTACGCTGTAAAGGTTCAAGCATCTCTTTGGTTGGGCTAGGATGTCGTCTGTATGAAAGAGATTGGTATAAGATGTATAATGTAGGCATAGTTCAACTGGCAAAACCTTTTTTTTTTTTTTGGCGACTAACTCCAGAGAAGCAAGACTGGCACTCAACATTATATAATTCTACATATCTAGGATGATCTACTTTGTTAAGCATTTTAGAAATAGTTTCTACTCATCATTCAAATTGCTGAATTCCTTCGAGTTTCAGTTGGATATTTAGTAATCATAACTCATAAGCATATGCCTTTGAAATTGAAAACATAGATGTAAGTGTCAGCTAGAGAGTGAGAGCAGCTTCGATGGGTGGGTAGAAGTCAAAAAATAAATGGAAGAACGGAACTCCTGACTGCATAGTATAACATAAGACTCACCTTAGAATTATAAGAAAAATTGATGATTCTATCAAATAAAAAATCAATATCTCTGGTCAAAGAGAGAGCAGAATACCTTAGTAACGAACACAGGGGAAAATGTTTCAGAATTTTTTCAGCAACTGAAACATTAGCAGCAAGCATAAATTCCTCAACCATCTGATTTGCTTCTCGAATTTGATACATTCCTGCAGACACAACATATTGTATCATGTCCAAAAGGTCATAATGAAATCACTAGTGGTTCAAATGAAACATTTATCTGCGAACTTGAGTCCTAAAAATCCATAATCATAAACTAGAACATTTCAGACGAGAGTGAACACGATTCAAAAGGGAAATTCAGTATTTTTTTTACTCCATTATACACTAAAGTAGATTGCCATTTATACAAATACAAAGTAGGAAAATAAGTATTAGAGAAATTAGACAATGGATTGAAGAAAATCAGAAACAGATTGAGACAAATCTGGGAAAGATTTCCTACATAATAGGATACTAGAATGTGCCATCTATCTAAGAATTTAAAATGCAAATCTTCTTAGATTTTTCCAGTCCCCCTCAAGGTAGTTCATATATGTCTATCATTACCAGCTTGCTTGTTAGATTTCCAAAAGATATTCTAGGAAGTCCCTTCCTGAGAAATGCCAGCCAATTGTCTATATGTAGGAACAAGATTTTTCCATAGTCCCCATCAAGCTAGTTCATATATGTCTATCATTACCAGCTTGCTTGTTAGATTTCCAAAAGATTTTCTAGAAAGTCCATTTTTGAGAAATGCCAGCTAATTGTCTATATGTAGGAACAAATGGCAAACATATAATTCACATTTCTAACTTCTACTTAAAAAAGGGCAATCCACTTCAACGTGTTTCGTACGATAATATTGTAGTGGATTATGAGCAATGCAGTTTTGTTGTCACAATCTTCTCCAAATAATCTGCCATCTATCTAAGAATTTAAAATGCAAATTTTCTAGATTTTTCCACATGGAGCAGTGACAACTGCAAGCCAAATTAACCCAGGCCCAAAAACAAAAAAGAGAAATTGCAACACGGTTGTAAATTTTTTATCGTCAATAATGCTACTGGTCAAAATAAGGAAATCTTTCAACATTACTGCATACAGCATCAAATAAACAGAGCCATAGCATTTATGACACTGATTAATTGGTCCATCAATTTATATGTTGGTTGTCAAATTGATAAGAATGTTTAATTAGGAATCAAAAATGATACTGATCTTTCTTAAAAAGTTACACATCATTAAAAAAAAAAAATCTCACCGAAAAATTCTCTCAAAGAAAGTGAAAAAGATCAACATACCAATATCAAGAGGATCATGAGTTTCAGTATCAATTTGAAATTTGACTTCAGCAGAAGCAAGAGTTATGGCCCCTCTGTCAATACGTCTTTGTCTCATTACCTGCCAATGCAGGTGTGAGAACACTTTTCATAATTACATATTTATCAACAGAATTTGTGGGAATACCTTTGCTAAAGCATTCATATTTCGCAAATCTCTAGTTAAAGGATCCTTCAACCGACTGCAATATGAAAAAATAAAAATAAAAAACCACGAAAGAAAATTAGCTACTTAAAAATTGTTGAACCACTTGATCTAAACATATAAGCTGCTGGTGATGGTCACATGTATATCATTTTTGTCTTCTTGAACACGTCCTCTCACGTGCAAGCTAATTTTTCACTTTCAAAGACCAACACGTGCACAATTTCATTAAATAGCTGGCGGCAAGACTCAAGCCCAAGACCTTTACCTGCTCTAATACAATGTCAAACCACTTGATCTAAAAGCATAAACTGCTAGATAAGACCACACATATATAATTTAAATTTTGTCCTCAACAAAAGAAGCAGTCCAATCAATTTGTCAATTAAACACGTGTCAGAATAAAATAACTAAAAAAGAATATTCCCCCTGCAGAGCCTCAAATATTAGCTATCAGCAATGCAGTGGAGCATACATTTTTCTTTGTTCATTTGAGACGCATAAACTTCAATGTCAGCAATGTATAATTCTTATGACAACCATGCATGTTTGTTTAGGAAAAAACTGATAATCATATTTCAAACGAGAGGGAGATAAAAAAACATGAAAAATAACAGTAGCGTGTAGAAATGGCACAATATAGATCAATTAGTGGACTCAACATGAATATGGAATTTCTTATCAGGTATGTATTATAGTTATTTTAAGGAGGAGGAGTGCTCTTTAAAATGAAGAGCACTACTGGAGCTGCTCTTACAAGAGCGTGACAGCTAGCACTTCAAAATATAAAGGACAAGAACTGAAAAGGAAATAACCATTACCAAATTACTCTGCTTAGCACAATGGCAATGGTAAAATAATCTATGAGGTGCCACAATGTGTTAAGAAAACAAATCTGCATGCACTACCTGTCATCCATTCTTGCCTGAGCCTCAACATACGACAGTGCAGCACTTGATTTAATAATGGTCTTTGTGTATCTTGTAGAAATGATCTCTGCTTCAGGGGTCATTTCCTGAAACATTATCAAATTTAGAAAGATATGGCCATGTTAAGACTTGGTTGGTCTAACCATTTGCAAGAAACAGCACATCAAAAAGTGACTGGTCTGCTCCTAACTTTGTTGGCAACTTATTGTGCAAGCAAGCTGTAGATCAAAGCAGTGGCCTCGTGACACATTTATAATTAGCCTCGAGAGCAAATTATTTAAATTTCACCTTTCCTTAAATCAAATTTGTACGCTTTCACAAACTGAATCAACAATACAGTGGTCTTAACTCTCAAGTCTACACATGTTTCCAGCAACAAACAGAGTCAACAAACATAGAGGCAGTTAATATTCAACATTCCATCATAAATTAAAAGTCCCTTTCGTTGGCTTCTTCATGATACATTCTGTTGACAGCTTGACCTAAAAATATAACAACTCTGGCTTTCCTCGCATATGGCTAAGAACAGCAAACTCATAGTTTTTGTAAAGCAATTTTACTGTCTTATGCATCACGTTTATTAGAAAGAAAGTATTATTATTTTAATAATTCATCAAACTACTAAGCTTGACAAAGACAAGGATCTCATCCTTGGAAGCAAAATGCAAAACATGGCACCTCCCTTGCAGGTTGATGAACTTGACACACAACGTGCATGAAAGTTTCATAGCACTTAAAGAAATTCACACACACATATCAGCTCACAGATCCAGCAAACACATAATTCCTTCCAAATGAGAGAACGGAAGATTAGATGCCGAATTGATAATTCCGAGAAAAGAATGTACCCAAATAACAGAAAAGGCTAGTCTCTCCACATCCGCACACAGTGAACAAATATCTGCAAAGAACAGATATGGCATTTCAAAATAAGCTATCTTAAAGCTTTTATGCCCATATATTTCAAAGAATAGAGCTATGCAAAAATAGTAACAATAAATTTGACCCAAATTTATAAAATAAAAGATCACCTTCTGTTAAAGGTTTTGGAAGCATGTCAATCCGTCGATCAACAAGGTAAACAGAAGTACCCCTTTGTGCAGCTTCATCATCCAGGGGAGTTCCAGGGTGAACAAAATTAGTGACATCAGCAATATCTGAAACATATCGTTAAGGATTGATGTTGGAAGCCAAAGAGGTATTTCCAGTTACCCCTATAATAGAAAACCATATTCAAAAAGCTTTGAATCCAATCCCGTTATATGTTATTGTCATCTAAAAGCTTAAGATGTGAGAAAGGGCATTTATCCTAGGGGAGAATTCCATGTATCCGAGTCTTCCACACATTATGTGGTGGCTAGACCTGATCTCCAAATCATTTACATGGTCATTGCCATACTGAATGACAATAAGAAAAGTTTATTCTACAATTATAGGAAATGAAATTTTGTAGTATATAACACTTGTGTTTGATTATTTGATTTCAATTATAATGTTAAGCATTTGATTTATAACTTTTGATTGCAAAAGGTTATTTTCTATTTTTTATTAAAAGATTAAACAAAACAGTTGTAAATATTTTCTATTTCTCCTAACAGTAAAAGCATCTCTATATTATCAAAGTCTTAATTCATGCACAACTTCAAGGTTGTTCATGTCAATAGTTACGGAAAGGATACGAACTCCCACTTCAAAATTCCCATTTGGAAGAGTTGTACAATGCAATGCATCATCAATGTCCTTGCACCCTGCACCAGCCAGGAAAATAATTGTTTGTCCAAGACATGATAACACAAATGGACCATTGGGCTTATGTGATATGAGAAGTCTAAGAGGCTTCAAAAGTGAACAAAGAGAACAGTGATCTAGATCCAGAAATCGTTTATATGGGACACATACCTGGAGGATCCACACTAAATACACTTAGATGACGCAGATCCTGCCTAACAGGATTAGCTAAGTCTTCAGAAGTCACTGACCATGGTAATGGTGGCAAGCATGCCAAAACTTGAGAGGAGAATGGTCTGGCATCTATATCATTCTCTATCAGCACCACCTACACCATCCATATAAGCATTCATCACATTGATACTAACAAATAGTAACTGATCAAGTACATTACTGGTTTAAGAAGACAGGCTTGCATATATCACGATGATTCAGAAGAATGGAAACTTAATTCTAGGGTAAAGTGGCTAGAGATGACAAAAAGTATACTTTGATTGAAATGAGTGTGTACCTATCACCAACTCTGTTTATGATTTCAAAGACGAGAAAATGGGTAAATCCTATGATGCACCGACATGGATACGCGTGTTCGACAGATGTCGACACGCGATTTTTCAAATAGTTCTGACACAACATGTTGCCAACACGTTAATTAAAATATTTAAAATTCTTCATTTAAAATTTTATATAGTATAAATTAGTTTTATACTCATTATTATTTATTGTTAAAATCTTTTAAATTTGAGTACCAATTTGTTATTAATAGTAACTTTTGAGTTAAAAATATATAATATTTCTGAAGAAAAAAGAAGAATCACCATGATAGAGTATTGGAAGTGTGTCAGTATCCGACACGAGTTTAACACGTATCGGACAAGAACAACATGCTACCCTAATTGAAGTGTCCGTGCTACACGGGGTAAATCATTAGAACTTACCTCAACTTCAGTCTCTCGGTCACCTATTTCTCCTATTGTTCTCACATAATGTCCAGAAGGATATCGAGATAAGCAATCCCATGAATCAACAGAAACAATGATTCTTTTGTCAAGGAGATTTCCAAGCTGTCGAGTTTGAATCCGAATCTTGGGTATTCTCCGATCTTTGGAGACAAATAAAGCATGTACAACACTACCGTCGCCCGCTGGCATACGCATTGGCTCCAAAGATCCACAATAACTGCAACAAGACAAAGGTAAATAGATCAAATTAAATACAAAATATCACATTACTTCTCATTATAACAGAAGACACAATAAAAGTTCTGCAGCAGCAACCACTTTTTTCAATCAAATGAATACTGTCAAATATACTTTGAGCAGTATATCACTTCAAGTTTGGGGTTGGTTGTTCCACTGTTTAAGATGAGGAATAAGAACAACGCACCAAAGCACATTACAGGCAGCCAAAATGATCGGGCTCATTACATACAGCATAATTCTTGAGTAATGACTCGATTGACTATTCCTTTTTTTGCTATCCACTAAAAAGATTTCCTTTTCTTTCATACTTCTTGATCCCAAAGAGGTTGTCACAATATATTATTCTACCCATTCTTTTTCTTCCTAGAAATTAGATTTTGATTTCAAAAATTGCCCTTGGATTCTCCCTTTGCATCCGCAACATGAGGCTAACATCCCCAGCATGTTAAACCTAGATAAGGCTAGGCATAATTTTAGTGTCCAGCGCGTTTGACACCTTTCCTAGCATGTCCAGACCATGTTGTGTCCAACATGTAAGAGAGACACTTCAAACCACGAGAGTATCTGTAGTTCTTAAAATAAGAGCCATGTTTTATATGAGCAATTGAACATATCACAATTTCCCTTGAGCTGCTGACACCAAACAATGACTGGAGAGCCAGAGAACAGTGACTCAAATGCTTAAAAACTTAAATAATCCTATTTTCACATCCTATTTGTCACAAACAAATTTACCCAATGGTTCAGGGATATTAAGAACCCTATAACTGAACAAACCACTAGTTTCAATAAAAAAATAACTAGTTGAGAAAAGAATTTCACTTACGAGTGCCAGTTGCGTTTTATAATACCAACAACACGCCCAGAGAGACGAGCTGGCATAGCATTCTCGTGATCAGCAGAACCCTGCACCAGATTTGTGAATCTGGGAGCATCATCAGTGCTGTTTGGAGGTAAATGAACGTCATCTTCCTCCTCATCATCTGCAATACATCAAATAGAATATCAGTAAACCCAACACAGAGCAGCAAACATACAACATAAAGAGAGAGGGTATGATTACAAAAAAACCTGAATAGAAGAGAAAAGTTTTTTTCCAGAATATCAAACCATAAGAAAGGGTGCCTAAATATATTTGACGTGGCAAGTTTTAAATGGTAAAATAAATCCAATAACAAGCCTACCAATTTAATGGACCATTGCAGATATCACCCAGATGACTAAAAATGCAAGATGTGCATGTTAAAATCGTGTCTAACTCTTAGTAGTTAGTACTTCATTGAACAAAGTGGTTTTTCTCTACTTTCTACTAAAAAACCTAATGGACTTATGATGGAGCATTTTCCGTCTACATAAATGGCCACTGAGCTAATATATTACTTTTAGAGAGAGGGAGAGACATAAGACATGCAACTTGTGATATAATTGGTAACAGTTTTGAATTGCTGTGGTTGATTGTACGTGTATCTTGATGGATTCTTCTATAATGAACAACTGCATGGTTTCAAACTTTTGAAGCAAGGAATTACAAACATCAGTACAGCTATAATTAATCAAAGAGGTTATAATCATGAAATTATGTGCATTACTCTGAAGAACCGTTTGAAAATAAAACCATAACCAGTATGGATCAAGGGACAGAAGCCTAATATCAGTAGCAATTATGTTTTTCACATAACAAGAAAAATGCTTCACTTAGCACACAAATAAGAAGAGTCTACACCAAGAATAGACAACTGCAAAGTCAGTCCCTGTATATCGAAATGAATTTCCACTTTGGCTTGTTTCCCGTCAATCAAACAGTTTTTTTTTTTTTTAAAGATATATTTCAAGGTGATTTTTTAATCTGTAATTCCAATTACCTTCAGAATAATAGCATGTTCTATGATTTATTGCAAAACCAATCAACTAGGAATTCATGAAATTGAGGATGTTATAAAAAGGTGAGTGCCATATAGGCCCTATATAATGCTCAAACGTTAAAATTATCTCAAATATTTCCTTCCATCCAACTGTACTTTATCAAGTAAAAAGGGCGTATAAATTAAAATCCATATATGAGTCATAGGTACCCATGCAATAGGAAAACACAAGCATGAACTCGTACAAACCTTCATCAGCTATTACAAGAGACTTCTCCTCTTGCCACTGCTCTCGAGGCAAAAGTTCCACGGCCACTACATCACCATCAAAAGCCCTATTCATGTTCGCACGCCCACATATAATGATTTCCTCACCAATACTTTCACTTCCAACATACGCTTCAAAAGGATTGAAACGATTAACACGCAGTTTCCCTTGGTGGTAAATTCCACGATGCAAACCAGCAGTAATTTCTGACATGGGCTTATGCTGCGTGGGAAACAGGTAGCAGGCAGCATTTATTAAAATGCACAAGAATATAAAAAATAACCAAAAGCAACAATCAGATATTCATCCAGGGTGCACAATCGTTGCCATATATACCTCGGGATATATTACTTTTCTCTTTGAGGGCCTCAAATCTTCGACATCCTCCATTGCAACATCTTCAGAGGGAGGCTGAACAATCAGGTCGAGCAATGATGGTTGACCAAGTGATTTTACATATGATTCAACTGCAGTAGAATTAAAGTCTGTAAGTGCGTGCCTATAGAATATGTAGAAGTAGCAAGGGGGGATGGTGGGGGGAGTATTGCAAGAAGAATTAGCAGTACAGACAGCCAGCAGAAGAGCATAAAAAACGTACACTTATGTTTTAGAAATAAAATGAACAGTTCAACCCAGCAAACAAAACTGTGTCATAATAATTCCAACAATTATTATCTACCTGTCTCTGCAGATATGCCCTCCTTGGTTGCCTTCCTCTTGTTCTCTCTATCATTTGTAATAAGGAGGACTCGCACAGTACTACCAAGGTGATTCTGATACCATAGGCTTGCCACCCGAATAGCTGAATCGTCAATGTTAGTGTCAAAAGAAAAAAATCCAAAAGTTCTGCTATGAATCTAAAACCAATTACCTGTATTTAATAACAGAACATTCTTTAATATAGTAAACTCCACCTTATAGTACAGTCAAAGGTTCATGTTTGCAGTAAATAATTTCCTTAATAGTAATAGCGCGTGGCTAAAAGTTACAAGACAAAGATTCCCAGAAAAATTATCGATTTTAATCTTTTGGATAGCGAAATGAAAGAATTTCGAGACATCAATGTATACCGGTGAATTTGATTTAGAATGAAATTTTCAATGGAGCCTTTATTGCTTATCCATTCCATATGAAATTCCCTCTTTCTACCTATAAATTCTCTTTCACCTCAAAATTTTAAAGTAAATCCCTGTGTAAATGAGCCAAATTACCAATTTTTTTAAAGTTTGGCAAGCCTACATAAATCATGGCATTTACACTCTAAGTACCGTTTAAATTTTGCATCTCATTCCCATGCATATCACTTGAGCACTTACAAAGGGCTTGGTCTAATTAGGGAGCAGTTTTTTGAACACCAAAAAAGCCCTTTTTTTTAACTGTCACTACTAAGTGTCTTGCATTCTTATATCCATTTAACATATGAATCCAATATTAAATCTACGAAGTAAGCAGTCTTCAAGCAAGATATGTCGTACACGTATATTTATTTTCTATTTTCAAACATAAAACTAGACTAACATCAATATTACCAATGCATGTTTAGCAGAGTTAAAACAAGGTTTAGAGTATTGATTGATGAGTTCAAATTTCAGAATTGAATTCTCTGACTGCAATTCTAACGTTTTGCCAAAAACAATCAGCCCAATGACAACTCAAAATGCTCATAGTATGGAAAAAGGAACAAGAAACAAATAAAAATTGTCATTTTATTGATAATGCAGAGAACAGACCTCTATCATTCCTATCATTTGGACTTTCACCGGTTTCAATTTTCACAAATGTATCCCTACAAAAGCAATATAAAATCAATTGCAGTACCAGTAATAGATCAAATTTTCTTAATAGACAGGGATACAGATACCTAAACTTATTGAAAATACAGGAAGAACAGTTATTTGCAAGAACATAAAGACGCCAATTAAAATATGAAAAATTTTCAAGTGAGCAGGCATAATACTCAACTTCATACAACATAAATAATGGAGGACAAAAAGGTACCAAAGAAATTTCAGACTCAAATATGCCTCATCGCATAAAATAGATTCTTGTTCTAGTTGGCTCCACAAAAAGATTGTTTTATATAATCACTGGTGTAACGACCCAAGCCTATGTGCCTAATGGGTTGAGGCTATCCCAGAACGTAAGTTAATGACTTGGATACGGAGGTCTTAGTCGTTACAAAAAAATCCCTCACGAGTTTCTAACACGTCCCCAAGATTTTAACACAAGACATCTTTCTTATGAGAGAGGTAAGTTAAATCCTAGTAAAGAAGTTAGACTTAGAGGTTGGATCGTTATTAAAAAAAATGCACATTTCATATCAGTATTCAAGTTAAATCTCTCATAAAGCAGAAGTTTTGGATTCGAATCCTTGGGGCGCGACAAAAAGTCGTCGGGTAAGAACAGTACGTATAATATACCCAATTGGACATAAATGCTAGAGTCGTTACAACCAGGCCCACATTTTGGTCTTTCACGCCTTCTAGGCTTACCGTCAAAACTAATATTACCACTATTCTCAAGCAAAATTAACAAAATAAAAAGGTAAAGAAAATTAAAGAGAGCAGTTCCACTAGTTTTATGAATAACATGAACAAGAACAAGAAGTTTTCTTCAGGAATTGAACGACGAATACACCGAAAGGAAATTTTGAGACAAGCCATAACCTAAAATCAAATGATCACAACAATCACAAATACACAACAGATGTTCATAGCAAAAATTAAGAAAGGAACATACTTGTGGTATTCATTGGAAAACACGAAGAACCTTCGTAGTGGATTGCTGCAAAGGGCTCGAAGTCTATTATATACAGCAAGATTCTTGTTCTTGACCTCCTCCAACACAATGGATAGCACCACCACGTCCTCTATCGCTGGATTTTCCAACAAATCAATCTAACAAAAATAACACACGTCAAAGTAAAATGCTTTTTACACAAGTAAACATCCAAGTTTCCAAAAATATAATGGCTTTACCTGATGGAGGACAACATTAGTATCAACAATGAGAATAGCGGAGGCATTGGAGCTCAGCCTCGCTGCTGAAACATCACAAACATTGCAAAATGGAGCTCCACAATATATATCATCTCTCAAATAGTGTTCCCTCACCACCTGCCAATCCAATTATCAGCTAAACCTTAATATTTTAAAAATCCCAATAGAACTCTAACAAAGTTATAAAAAATTAAGATTAGAGTTTTGCTGAGAACCTTAATTACTTTGCCTTGCTTTGTTTTCCTGACGAATGACTTGCTCTGCAGCATCCTTAAACTTCAATAATTATTATTGGGAGAATTTTGATTGCAAAATTTGAGAGTTATACTCAGCAGTCAATTTTCGCTCATATAATTTAAATTCTCCTTCAAACTTCAAAGCAGTTTACTGGGAGATATATCCCAGAAATCGGATCCGTGCAAGATGTCGGGGGCTACGGTTAAGACTCGTTTATTCGGCCCTTTATATTGTTTGAGGAAAAGATTGTCCCTCTTCTTCTAAAACCTTTACGAAGGAAAACAACTATTTGAAGAAAATATCATGCACAAGGAAAACAACTATTTGAACAGCATCACCATTTTAAATAATGATTGAAGAAAATGCTATACAAAATTATCTCCAGACATCTAGGGACATAATCCATATTCTAGATCAGTGAAAGAGCCCTTAGAATACAATTTAAATATAAATTGTTCATAATTAAATAATGTAAAATAGTAATAAGCTGCTCTCAGAAGATTTTTTTGAGCAAGGAGCCAGTTCATACGCTTTTTATTTTCCCATTTTATATCATACATAATATATAATTACATAAGACAAAAAGATACCATTTTAGTGGACTAGAACTCAAACAAAAGTGAAGAATCATTCATCAGCAGTATATTAGACTTTAAACCAGGATCAATCAATTAAGCTTATAGTTGTCCATAAATTTTGTTAGGAGAAAAATTTAATAAAAAAACTCACAGATTCAACCTTTCTAAAATTGAATTACATCCTTCTAATTTTTGCAGATCGATTACTGTACTTCTTAAATGTGATGTCAGCTTATTCGCACGGCTACATGGCATCCTAATCAGATTGAAGACATTGATTATAAATTTATAACCTTCTCAAACATAAAATCACTGATTCACATCCTTCTCAGATTTTAACACACAGAGCTAAGGTCATCATCCCTTTCCATGCTTGTTCTTCCTCAGCTTCCACTTCTTCTAGTTCTTTCTTCTTTTCAATTTTGCTACAAGTCCAAGCTATTCATCTTCCACCCACTTCTGCTTGCCCTGTAGGCCGTTCAGCTGACTAAAAGACTATCAAATGTATGCTTAAATTTCCTGCTGTTTTAAGGTTTCCAGATCTTTTTTTCTGAAGGTCATAAGGAGAATATACAACTCTTGAACCACGTGGCCATAATATTTCATATCTCTTCTAAGCTTTGAATAAGAAAATATTTATAAAAAGTCTAGGCCTTTCACACCTTTTTAATAGGGTAGGGCATTTTTCCAAGGTATGCAAATTGGAGAATGTGGTGTTGCATTTCAGACCAGCAATGTCTCGCCATCGCCTCATTTAGGCCAGCTAAAAGATGTGGGACATCCAATCGTGCATTTTCACCTCTATTTGACGGCCTCGGCAATCATAGACAAAAGTTGCTTTTTCTGATTCGTCAGAATATGCTAACTAGAGTCAAGTTATGTTCTGAGGGAGGAAAATATATCCCCCATGATCTACATAGTCTTGCCTTAGCATTTTATTGGCAAACTACGCTAAGAGAATACAGATGATGAAGACATCCGTACCCCTTTCTCACTTTTCTATGGTAAGTTCTCCCCAATTTCCTCTACCTATATCGCTTCTTTCTTTTGTTTCTCTTTTTATCATTTTTTTTATTTAAATTTGAGTAGGATGTTATCCAATCTAATTAGGTCTTAGTAGGATACCAACTCCCTCTTAGATAATAGTATAATTTTCTTAAGTCGTAATTGGGGATGATTTAAACTCACCAAATTCTGGTCTCGCACCATTAGGTTTACAGTTTAAAACTTACGGGAATATGAGAACCGCTTGTTAGAGGGTAAAGTTCTGGTCTTTCTTTGCAAACTACCCTTTTGTTTTGTAAAATGTCTTTGAGCTACTGGATAACAAGAAATTGCTAAGTTTATAATTCTGAAACATGCTTTGATCTCAAAAATTTCCGGATTTTAAGCCCAACTAATTTTTAGCTTTGTACTCAGACAAATTTGTAAGAGAAACATATAAATCTTTTGAAAAGAAACTAGTGACAAAATAACAATTTCAAGTAGAAATCCATCCAACTGGACTTGCTCAATTACAAAATAAGAAAAACAAAACAAATTGTCAATTTTATGCTTTCCTCTAGTACACAAAAATGCATACACAGAGAATTCGTCCTTTTTTTTTTTTTTTTTTTTTTTTT
>CAIGRT010020701.1:0-15285 GCA_903798405.1 Fraxinus platypoda | reverse complement strand
AGTTGGAAACAGTAAGATTTTGTGATACAATGCAAACAACTAAATATTTTGTGAGTTCCACAATCATAAGAGGTCTAACAAGAAAACACCTTAAATGACTTGAAGAAGCTGTGTTGTATTTCCACCCTCTCCCAGACCATGATTGGCCCTTAGAATGAAGTCTATGATGGGAGAAAAAAAAATTTGTTCGAATAAATATTAAAGTGGAACAAAATAGGAGACGGACAAATTCAACAATAACCAAAATAAATAGTGCAAAAGTAATGACAATATATTTATTTTCTTCGACAAATATGCCTACATCCACTAACAAAACAACAAATGAGTCTCATCAAATCATCAATAATTCAATCATTATTGGCATGATACTAATAAATCATTCAATATAATAATGAAATCCCCCCAAAGCAACATTAATAATTTACCTAAGAACAACTATCTCAACAACAAAATTCTTGAAATCCCACTGAAAACAAACGAGATAAAGAAAAAATCATACCAAAATTTGCCATTATTCAGATAGCGATTGCTAAAATATTAAATGTTGGATCTTGATCAACTGTATGATTAAAGAAAAATAGTTAATTTCACGATGATAATACCATGGAGCTTAGATATCAATGGTTGTTCGAGAAATTGCTCTGGATGCCGTGCTTGCACAATTTCTGCACAGTTTAACTCGACTTTCTTTGTTATAGTGGCTGATTTTGTCTTTTTGCACGTCACTCGCACATCTATTCCAGTCTTCTATAATTTATTCTCTCTTCTCTATTAGCACCATCACTAGGAGTTTTGTTTATTTTATTATATTTAAAGAGTTCAGTTATTATACATGTTTTTTCACGGAGCACTTGCCTCTTACTGGCAAACAGATTAATTTATTTTTTGTCATTACAATCTGAAAGGTCTGTTCTCATTGAGCTATGTATGGCAATAGTTCATTTCTTATATATTACTATGATCTTCACTCGTTGTCTCGTACAAATGTTATTTGAGGAGCCTGATGACTCCAAAATTTCAGAAGAATCAGAATTAAAAATTGCAATAAGCCACCCCTTTTTAATTTCTAGAGGCTGAATGTACTGGCAAAATATCCGTACTAACTTTCATTCTTGGCAGTACTGAGGCGGACAAGCTCCATGACAAATCTTGTTTTGACACCTTTATTAGGGTGAAGGCCAGAGGCTTCCAAAGCATCCTGGTCAATTTCAAACTGTTCTGTTTCTGTTGAATGGGAGCGTATGAAAAGGTACGGGTATACAGAGGTCAATACTACCTTGTGTTCAAATTCAGAAGTGCTCGGTGAGCCTTCTATCCTGTCAATTAGAATCTTCTGCAACGTTGGGGGTCTCAGAAGGATCACAACAATCTCCCAAACCAGGAAGACTCTGCTGAAGAATGGTGCCTATGTGTACATGAACTAATAGTGCTATTGTAGATTTAAGTTTTCTATAGAAGGTAGTCAAATAGGTCTGCAGTGCAAGTAAAGCGAATTCCTTTATCTTTCTTTTCTTCATTTTCTTCCCCCTGTAAGTGGTCATCTATGAAAATTGACCCTCTTTTCCAACTATATCAGCAATTTTTGGTCTTACTAGGCAGAATGTGTTGTAGAGTTCGGCAAAGTTGTTCTAGAAAGGAGTCCCAGAAGGAATGACACATTTTTCTGTCTTGTGTTACAGGAGGGTATTCCAAATGCTATACTTCGGTCGTGCAAGAAGTGTGTCCTTCGTCAAGAATAACCAACCCAGGGTATTCGAGAAGTGTCTTCTTGTGAGTGTCAAACTCCTCTTCAACAATGATTAATCTCTTTCTCTTCTTCCTCCCTTTCCCCTTCACAAGTTCTTCTCCATCCAGCTTTTCACAAAGTGTATAGCTGATTCCAGGAACGCTAAGCCTTTTATCCAATGAATATACCTATACACAATGAACTACATCCTTGTCATGGCATTTTCTCTTGGAGAGATGTTTAGGATCCAACTTGTTTTCCTTCCCTGAGAATGTGAGACTGCCTAGGTTACGAAATAGGAACTTCCCATATCCTGAACTCTTCTTTCCAAGTGAGGAGCATATTGGCTGGAGCAATACCATAGGTTGGCAGTTTGGAAATAAGTTTCCAAGAAAAAAATAGCCAAATGGGAATTTCCAGTCCCTGGAGCATGAGAAATGATGCATCCCCCAACTCTATTTGGATCGGAAGTCCTCAGTTCAGTGAGAACAATACTTCAAGATATTTTTCCACAAAAACTCAAAGCCTTCTTTATGATGTTGTACAGGCCTTCTCTGAGACCAAATTTAATGTTCCAAACTTTTCCTTGAGCTTTACTGCTGTTACATATATAACTGCTCTTCGTCAGAAGATATTGTCTTGGCACAAAGGCTGCTCGCTAGAGAACGGAAGCAATTACATGTTTAACAAAGCAACGATTAACCTGCTGTAAAACCATGAAGCACAAGATGTAAAATATTACTCAATGTACTGAGAATGACTACAAAGAGGCTATAATTAAAGTGCAAGTCTAGAATATAACCCTAACAAATAAAGAGACTAAATTGTCATAAACACATAAACTAAATAACTATTATATCTAACAATACGAAGACTTCAATGTATCAGAAGTATCAGAATTCACCATTGAATACTGGTGAATGGGAGCGTATGAAAAGGCAAGGGTGCACAGAGATAAGTACTACTTTGTGTTCAAATTGAAAAGTGCTTTTTGAGCCTTCTATCCTGTCAATTAGACTCTTATGCAATGTTGGGGGTCTCCGAACTAATGGCGCTATTGCAGATTTAAGTTTCTCTATAGATGGATTGTCAAGTGGGCCTGCAAAGGAAGTAAAACGAAGTGGTCATCTCTGCAAATTGACTCTCTTTTGCAACTATATCAGCAATTTTTNCTAATGGCGCTATTGCAGATTTAAGTTTCTCTATAGATGGATTGTCAAGTGGGCCTGCAAAGGAAGTAAAACGAAGTGGTCATCTCTGCAAATTGACTCTCTTTTGCAACTATATCAGCAATTTTTGGTCTCACTAGGCACAATGTGTTGCAGAATTTGGCAACAGAGCCGATATGTGACTGGCCGACTGGTTGTACAAGGAAGTTGCGAGCTAGTTATACAAGGAAGCTGGGAGCTGCTGCTATTTTATTTAATGTTATTATTGAGTCAGTTAATTAACATTATAAATCATTCAGATTTTATGTAATTTTAGTGGGAGGTACATCGGTCAGAACACGTCTTTTGCAGCATAAGGTTTACCTTTTGTACTTAAATACTATCAAGAACGCTGTTTTATGCTTGGTTAAATTTTGACAAAAAGAGTCTTTGGACCTGTCTTCCAAAAATTCTAAGATCCAATTTCGATATTGGTTTCAAATCATCAAGTCTTTTGAACACACGTTTTTCATTGTGTTTCACTATGTTGTTCTAAACTAAGCCCTTGTTTGGTTTGGATTAAAATCCAATTAAAAATTCAAGTCAAAGTCAATAATTAATTTTAACCACACATTTCATGGACCCACAACTTTTCAACCACATATTTTATCAACTTTTATCAAAATCTATTAAGCATGTGATTTTGATCTCAACCAAACAGAGGCTAAATAGCAATAGCATCTGCGTGTGGCCTATAGCAGCACCAAAGGGGGCTGGATGGGGTGGGTTCACGGACATCTCATAGTAGCTTTAAATATTAGAAGAATTGAGGGTTCGTAGTGTCTTTTCCATACCTTTGGATGCCATCTGCAAAAAGCATTGAGAAAAAGTATTTGCTAACTGTGTTTGTTTCTTGGTGAAGGGTACTTATTAGCCCTTTTTTATTGCAATTTTTTATGCTATTTCAAGGCACCCGCCGTGCAGATATATGTTTCCTACATAAAATTGAAGTTATAATCACTAGTGGGTTTGTCACCTTAGCCATCAAAATAGAAGAAAAAGAGCAATGCTAAGCCAGAACATTGTGAATTCGAGTCTACACCTAGTCTCCAAAAACCTAACCTTAAAACTGCCACTTATTGTCATGGCATACTAGGACAACCATCTTGTTTTCCCTTTCTGCTGGTAATTAGAATGCTACTAATATATGTATACTTTTTAAGTTCCTTAGATAAAATTGCATTTATGATTGCGCATTTTCAACTCTATCAATGTGACAAACATAAAGGCAATGGTGATTTTTGTAGCCAGATCCATTCTGGAAATCTCAAAGACGAATCAAATGCACAATGTTGGTTGTTGCTTTGAATGCCTACGTGACACCAAAATTTGATGTAAATAATTCTGAAAATGTCCACGTTTCAATGTGCATGTATGGGATTTACGCATTATTGACTTTTTGGCCAAGTAACATGTAGTAAATTTAAGTTCTCTCAATATTTTTGGAGATGACATCCCAACTTGTAAATAGCAAACTTTAATTCTCTCTGTCCATTGGGTTCTTACTTGATAGTAGATGCCCATTTAGACTTTACCATTATGCTGGCAGGAGAGCAGAAGTTTGGCCATTTTAATAAAGGCCTATTGTATTTGTCAAAGATTTTTATTTCTTCATGTCTTCTCTTTTGTTTCTTCCGATTGTTGTGCTAGGAGGATCACTTGTGGGTTGTGGCTAATAGTAAGTGCTGATAGAGGTGGCACCTTTGTTCCTGTAATTTTCTTCTAATTGCCTATTGATGCTACCAAAGATCACACTTGCTGAGTTCCGAGCCGGACGACTGAGGCCGAGCACAAACGAGGTCTTCCTCCGGTACCTGAAACAAAGGCGTCGAGGTGTGTCCTCGTCGCCCCTCCGATTCTTAAGTCAGAAGGGGAATTTAAGAGAAAATATATACTGAATATATGTGTGTAAAACGTACCTGAATGATGAATGAGAATGATGTATTTATAGAGGTAGGTAGTGTAGTTCAAGTAGGACTCATCTCCTTATTTTTAGGAGTGATTATAGGGATAAGTGTTGGAATGTAGATAGGAGTCCAAACCTTCCTTATTTGAGGTGTTACCCAAGATAGGACTCCTTTACGACTTAGGATTCCTAAGTAGGGGTGATTGGGTTGGGCTAGAGTCCTTGGTTGACTCGGTGTTTTAGAGTAAAGGAAAGTACCCGAGGACTCCGTAATGACTGAGGTGGTATAATCCCCAGCACATACCCCCGAGGACTACCGATGTGATTTTGGAGGCATTTGGAGGGTCATCCTCGAAGTATCTCGAGGACTTGGGTCCCATAATCGAAAAAGAAGAGCCCTGGCAGTCCTCGTGTTCGAGGTGTCGTAATAATGACCACATCACCTATAATTCTACCGGTGAGAATTACAAAAGACGGAGGAAGAGTAAACTAGTAAATTGTCAATGTCAGACTGGAATGAATTTCCTGTGTATGATTTTGTGCGTGGATGTAAAATTAAATTTACAGATTATTATCATCTTATTTTCTTGTTCTATTAGTTCCAACATAGAGTCATAATCCTTCATTTGCTACATTATTTTTATAATTATAGCATGGCCATATTGCTTTAATTTCTTAAAATAGGAATGGACATTATGTATGGGAGGACCATCGTCCCAGGTCTGGTGTGTGGAAAGGATCAAATGGTGGTGAAGTCATTTCCTTCAGCGGTTGCGATGATGATCAGACCTCAGCTGATACATCTGTAAGTTTTATGAAACCTGATTTGATTAGCATTCTTCATATCTTGATATTGAAAACAAAATGTTGTGATTGAGCTGACAACTTGTATGAACAGGCTTTATCAAAAATCACTTCAACAGGTGCCATGACCTTTTGTTTTATTCAAGCAATTGAGCGAGGGCATGGGACTACGTATGGTAGCATATTGAGTGCTATGCGTACTGCAATTCGAGATGCCGGAGGCTCAGGGCCGGACCTCGGAGGTGGTGGTGTTACATCTCTTCTCACGATGCTTGTCTCAGGAGGCAGTCTCGGTTCTGGTGGGTTTAGACAGGTATTGTTTTCCATTTCTCAACTGATTTAAATATTTTTAGGCTACGGACCTTATTTATCTTGAAGGACATTAGTGCATTCTGTTCAGTGGTCACATTGCTCTACATTAAAAAATTAAATATGCTCCTCTTGCACTGTGATCCTTTTCCTCGCACTATTTGTAGTTTGCTGCATCGTGATTTGAATTAGAAGCTCTTGTCATTCAAAAACTCGGGGTGGGGGTGTTCAATTCATCCATAGACAAAATGATATGAATTAAAAGCTTTTATTATTGAGAACACAGGAGGTTGGGGGGTTCAATTCATCCATACACAAAATATTTTGTAATGGAGTAATGCGCCACGATAAGAATAATTCGACTTCTCATCAAGGAAAATTAAATGAAACGGGTAATTGTGGAATATATTAATTTTGTTTGGTATGTATATATTAGGACCAGCACCTTTCTTGCTGATTTTCCTTGCAACTAATGAAAGATTACTGTCTAATTTGTAAATGAAATTTGAAAAAAGGAGAGTTTCTAATGATCGTTTTCACTAACAGGAGCCGCAGCTGAGTGCCTGCCAACCATTTGACGTGTATGCAAAGCCATTTTCCTTGTGATATTATTTGGGTGAGGGTTTTTTTATTTTTATCCCCAGATTTGGTGTTAGTAGGATTTGTTAATTTGGGGCGATAGATATTATTGTAATTATCTGGTGACAGATTGTTGCTGTTTTAGCTTATAACTGCTACAAATTTTCACTCTTTTTAAGTACGAAATTTACAAGACAATCTCAATCATTGTTTAAAAAGGAAAAAAAAGAAGAGATATTACAATGTATTTTAAAACATGTACTTGCTACCTCAATTATATAGTTACCATTATTGTAGTTGGATGAAATTTAATTTAAAGAATCAACTATGTTGTTTCGTAAGCGTAGAATACAATTTAAAAATACGTTAAGACATCATGTGATATGTTTATTGGATTGTGTAAATATAATATATTTTATCTCAAATAAATAACATTTTAGAACAAATAAATTGTGATTTTATTTATTTATTGCATTTATTTATGATTACTTGTGATAATATAAGTTAGATGTTTGCGTTAAGAAGTACAGTGTGATATATCTTATCTTATATTTTGATCATAATTAACTTGTTTACAACCAATTTATAAGAACTGAAATCTTGTATCGAAAGGCTGTAATGTTGATCGATTCAATATTTGAGTTTGTGATTTGTCCTTATTACAATAATAGTTAAAGCTAATGCAAGACACTTTGGGTGTATTGAACGATCACATATCGAGTTTAATTGTATAGTATGACAGTGCTAAGAATTAAATTTCATTTGATTGTTGAATATTTTATCTATATTTCTTGACAGGATCGTATACATCTTTTTGTGACTTTAATGGTTCTTTGATGATCAATGAGAGATCAATTTGATTGGTCAATATTTTCGATGTGTCGGGAGCTTAAGAATGAGTGGAGTAGAGAGTATGAATTCATGTCTGGAACGTCGCCTTAAAAAAGTGTAGAGTTGTTACTTAAGTGTTTTTTTGTTGACGATAAAATTTGAATTTAGTGTTTAGTGACGACTAAACTTCAATATATGTGATTGGTTCACATGATTGTTAAAAAGTGGTATTTAAGTTATTGAGAATAAATAGAGGGGAAAATCGGTCATTTGTATTCGTAGTAATTATCGAATCTCGGACGGGATACAATACATATGCGGAAGGTGAAAGTCACATAAATTTTTTAGTTTACGTGGTCTTATATATTCCGAAAATGCAATCTTTTGTTTTTAATGAAAAAGCAAAAACTCGTAATTAGATTGAATTATCTAGGATCAACTGGATCATATTGGATGCTCTTAAAACAAATCTTTACTTGAGAAAAATAGAACAACAATTTTTCAGAATAAATAATACATAAAATATATAAATATCTCAATTCATTCAAATGACGGTAGAGCAGGCTGCAGCGATGGTGAGAAGACGTTGGATTGCAAATTTATTTCTAAGTGGACTTCTCAATATTTCCCCATGCCTGCGTTCGGTGCATGAGTTTGCGTCTCGTGCACACGAAATGCACATTCTCTTTGCTTGTAAATATTGGTTGGTTACGGAAAATTGAGATTTTCTTGTTTTTATCCTAAATTCTGAGCTCAAGCCCTAATTACGAACTCGAAGAATCAATCTTTACCATGGCTACAGGCTCCATTTCTCTGCACTAAGTATTGTGATGGGAATATGTTCCCAACGAAAGATTTCTTGAAGGAAAACTTTTCCTACAAATGTCATTAGATGGTATGTGTACACTACTTTCTTCTGGCCAAGCTTGGATGCACGACTTATAACTTGCTTTTCCGCATATAGGTGTTAAGATTTGAACTTCCATTTTAAAATGTTAACCTTATTAATAGGAGTAACTCAAACCCTTATATGTTGTCTATTTTCATCTTTTTTTTTTATGTAGAATTTATACCTGTTTGTTTTTTTGTTTCTTTGGGAATCATCTCCCGGATAAAGACATAGCAGAGTATAAAAAAAAAAGAGAGCAGCGATTCAAATTCATTATGGTACTCTCTATTTAAAATTCCCCCCTTTAAGAGAAAATAGATACCAAAGAAGTCTTGTGTCATACCTGAGTCAATATCGTCAAAAGCATATCTGAACAAGGTTAAGATAGTAGCTCGTTTGAGCAAATCAATCTTAAAATTCGCATGTTCATTTTTTTAGTCTTAATCGGATCGAATCGCTTGCTGGAGTTTAACGAGCTCTGATACATATTAAGATTTGAGATTCCATCTTAAAAGGCCAAACTTATTAAGAAGAATAGTCCAAACCCTTATATGTTAGTCTATATTTTCATTTTTATTCGATATGAGATTTATTTCTTAACAATGGGTTCCATACTAGATCTAGTAGAAATATATTTGTGAAACCCCAATTAAGTTTATACCCTCAGAACAACACTTTGTTGAGGCAAACATTATCTTTACTATGTGGATCAGAATAACTTAATCCAGGTCTGCCTTTGCTTCTGATCTAGCTTTCCTTGCATCGTGAAAACTTGATTTCCATCCACCCAAATGAAAATTCAATCAGTCGGTCTTTTATTAATTCTACCCAAATGAAAATTGCAATCAGTCGGTCTTTTATTAATTCTAGTGGCTGAAAGACTTGTATGTGATGAAATTAGTCAAGCAGTTGATTTTCTTCGGGGCAGGAGGATTTAGGGCCTGATAGCGTGCTATCAAAACGAAGGTTTTATCATTGCGTAGACATAAACATTTTGACGTGCTAATTATGTGCAATTCAAGAATCAGTTCTGAACGGGGCAATCACATGGGAGACGCACCAAACCAAAATGTTTCCACATATAATCACCTACATTAGGTCCCAAGTATCATTATTTAATTATGAAGAAATGATGATGCAATGCCAATCAAAACGAGGAAACAAAACAAGAATTAGGACATTTCTAAGTAAAACCTAGTTGTGATCAAAGTCATTTAAATGTCTTTAAAAGGTACCAGAATTCATTTTCTTTGTTCTCAGACGACGACGTGGTGCCAATGCTTCTACCAACCCCACTATCTTTTTCTCCTCGGCGTTCTTACAGCTTGAAGAATTATTGTGTGACTGACCAGTGGTCTTCTTCCCCTTTTGGCAAGCCATGGGAGCAAAGTTTTCACCTAAACCACGGTTTGTGTTAATTTCCACCACATCCCCGGAACTATGAGAATTCCCTTGTGCCACCCCAAAGTAGTTCTTCCTCTCAGATCTTATCCACTTCGAAACACTTGATTAGAACTCCCTAGTTGCTGCAGCATCATAGTCCTTTCATAGAAAATTACTGTGCTATATATTGAGAATATTGTTAGATCACTCTCACTAGTCTGAAACTAAAAGATTTTAATTTTCTTGTGATAACATGCATAACCAAAATAAATACGGCTAAGTTAACGACATAACAATTATTTTTTTCGCAATGTGCCTACATCAACTAACAAAATAATAATAAAAAATATATTCTATAATCAACAACAATGGGTACAACATTCTTCGCTAGATACCACTAGAGGCTCATCAAATCATCAATAGTTCTTGGCATACAACTAATAAATCGTCGAAAAAACATTAATAATTTAACCAAGTACAACTATCTCAAGAATAAAATTCTTGGAGTACTACTAAAAACCAACGAGGTAAAGAAAAAACACCATATCAAAATTCGCCACTGTTTAGTTAGCAATTCCTCAAATATGAATTGTTGGATCTTGATCTTAACTGTTTGATTGTTTGAAGAACAATGAGTAGTGAACTTCTTGTTCGAATTTCGCGATGATTGGACATGGAGCTGAGATATCAGTGTTTTTGAGAGATTGCACCAACTTCTGTGCTTGCACAATTTCTGCAGTCTCTTGGCTTTCTTTGTTATAGAGGCTGAATTCTGTCACTAGCACGTCACCTGCACGTCTTTTCTCTGTATATGCCTACATCAAGTTTGGGCAATTGGGCAAATCCAGTCTTTTATCATTTGTTTCTCTCTTCTCTACTAGCATCATCAGTAGGAGTATTTTTTTCTTTATTATATTTACGGAGTTCAGTTATTAGGCATGTTTTCCCATGGATCACTATTGCCTCTTACTAGCACGTGGATTAATTTATTTTTCGTTATTACAACCTGAAAGGTCTCTTCTCGTTGAGCTATGTAAGGCAAGAGTTCCTATCATATTTCTGTGATCTTCACTCTTTCGTATCGTACATAATGTTACTTGAGGAGCTTGATGGCTCCACTGTATCAGAAGAATCAGAAATAAAAATTGCCATAAGATGCTCCTTTATTATTTCTAGAGGCTGAATGTACTGGCTAAATATCAGTACTTTTCATTGTTGGTAATACTGAGGCAGACAAGCTCCATGACAAATCTTGTTTTCACACCTTTATTAGGATGAAATCAAGAGGCCTCCAAAGCATCCTGATCAATTTCAAACTGTTCTATTTCTTCTGAATGGAAGCATAAGAAAAAGGTACGGATGCACATGGATCAATACTAACTTGTTTTCAAATTCAAAAGTGCTTGGTGAGCCTTCTATCCTGTCAATTAGACTCTTCTCCAATGTTGGAGGTCTCAGAAGGATCACGCAATCTCTCAAACCAGGAAGACTCTGCTGAAGAATGGTGCCTTTGTACATGAACTAATAGTGCTATTGTAGATTTAAGTTTCTCTATAGAAGGATAGTCAAATAGGTCTGCAGTGGAAGTAGAGTGAAGTCCTTTATTTTGCTTTTCTTCACTTTCTTCCCCCTGTAAGTGGTTATCTCTGCAAATTGACCCTCTTTTCCAACTGTATCAGCAATTTCTGGTCTCACTAGGCGCAATATGTTGCAGAATTTTCCAAAGTTGTTCCAGAAAGGAGTCGCAGAAAAATGATTTTTCTGTCCAGTTTTGGGAGGGTATTGTAAATGCCACTTTGATCATTGCTAGGAGTGTGTCCTTCGTCAAGAATAACCAATTGAGGTTTTTGAAGTATATATTTCAGAGTCTCAGACTTTGCATCAATGTTGATTTATCTTTACATTTTTTCTTTCCTTATTATAGAGTTCCATCCTTGTAGTTAGTTTAATAAAATACCTTTGGATCTTCTTCCTCCCTTTCTCCTTCACAAGCTCTTCCCCAGCCAGCTTTTCATAAAGTGTATAGCTGATTCCAAGAACACTTGGTCCTTTATCCAGGGCTGGCCTTGATATTTTGGGGGCCCTATGCCAATTTAAAATATGAACCCCTATGAATATTAAGCCTCTATTTGATAGAGATTAAAATTATATTTTTTGAAGATTTTGATAAAAATGAATGGAATGTGCAGTTGAAAAGTTGTGGATCTCATAAAATGTGTGATTAAAATTAATTATTGATTTTGATTAGAAAACAATTAAATCCAATTAAACATAATCAGGAAAATTGAAAGATAAAATACAAGATTTAAACTTCGGTACAAAAAAAAAAAATGGAAAAAAAAAAATAAGTGAATTGGAAAAATCCCAAACCAGATTATATAACATATAGAGGAACATTAGATTAATTAAAACATTCATCAATACAATGGCATTGAAAAATTGGAAAAGAAAATGGACAAATAAAACGAAATGCAAGAATTTAGAGAGAAATGAATAATGGTGCATTTAATAACAGCTCCTTGAATAAGCATAAGATCCACCATGAGAGCATTAGAAAAAGTAATGGTTTGAAAAGAGAAAAGTGACTTTTTATTTTTGTCAAAGAAAAAGAAAAGTGATGGTTAGGAAAACGGAGGTTGAAATTAATTATGTGCTCGTTTCGCATGGTTTTTGCTTTTACTTTTGCTTTCTGCCAAAGAGTTTTCGAAGGAAGCTATTTTAATTTTTGATTGGAAACTAATTTTTAAAAGTACTTCTTATTCCAAAAGTATTTTTAGAGGAAGTTATAATTGACCAACTTTCTCTAAAAGTTTTTCTAACTATCAAAAGCACATTCATAAAATTAACCAAACGTGTTCAAAAGCAGATTTTGGATCTTAAAAGCTCCTTTTAACTTTTCAAAATCCATGCCAAATGGACCCTATATATAGAGAAAGTAATGGTTGTGAGATACATAAATGTATGAGATAGGTTTTATGTCATTTATATAATTTTTTAGAAACATTTGTATTTTTAAATTTTATTAGTTTCTTGTGTCTGCATTTGATAATTATAATTTTCTTTTTCCTTCAGTCAATTAACCTTACATAATTTGGGGCCCCCATTAAAGCGGGACCTTAGGCGATCGCCTGCGCTGCCTATAGTTAGGCCTGCCGTGCCTTTATCCCATAAATATACTTTTACCCAATGAACTTCATCCTTGTCGTGGCATTTCTCATAGAGAGATGCTTGAGAGCCAAACTCTCGAAAACGTGAGACTGCCTAGGTTACGACATAGTAACTTAACTTCCCATTTCGTGAACTCTTCTTTCCAAGTGAGGAGCATACTGGCTGAAGAAATAACCATAGGTTGGCAGTTTGGAAACAAGTTCAAATAAGTTTCCATGAAGAGTTTTTCCAGCTAAGTTCTTCCACAAAAACTCAAAGCCTTCTTGCTGATGTTTTTACAGGCATTCTCTAAGACCAGATTTAACATTCCAAACTTTTCCGTGAGCTTTACTGTTATTAAATGTAAAATTATCCACTTAAGATAATAAAGTCCATCAAACATATATAACTTCACGGTCCCAGAAGATATTATCTTGTCTGGTTCTCAGTATGCTTTGTCCACGTACAGGAGTAGAACAAGAGAGTTTTACATAAGCAAAATCGTAATTCAATTAATGAGGAGGTTTCAGGACTCATTAAATGAAAATACCTTCCCAGGGATTGGGCAAGTTCTAAACTAGCAATTGGGCAATAAAACCTATAGCACACCCATATTTAAAATATGATACTGAGAATTTATTTAGTCAAATAAAAAAGTTTATTTTGAGCAGCACGAGCATAACTTCTTCATCACTTTCCCTGAAATAATCACAACGGAGTGCATGTAGATGAACAAACCGTAGAATTTTCTGCAAGTTGTAAAGCAACATGAGCAAAGAAAAACAAAATATAGTGGAACAAGGATTTATTAGAAAAACTTGATCCGACGAGAATCTAAAAGAAATCAGAAAAAGTTGACCCAATGAGTTGCACAAAGGCTGCTCACTGGAGAATGGAAGCAACTACAAGTTTAACAAAGTATTGACTAAACCTTGTGTGGAACTATGTGATGTTACATATTATTCGATGTACTGAAAATGACTACAAAGAGGCAATAAATAAAGTCCCTTAGAATATAACCCTAGTAAAGGGAAAGACTAAATTTACATAAACAAATAAAGTAGTTAACTATTATATCTAACAACATGAAGAATCCACAGTATCAGAAGAATCAGAGTTATCCATTACAAAATCTTCTTCATCCACACTATCATATCCACTATCATTAGGAGAAAGCAATTCATCTGATGAATCCAAAATAGTTCTGTCACCTAAATCAGAGTCTGGATGCTTTTTAAGAAATTCCCTCTTCAATTGAGTCTGACTTGCAGTAGCCCAAATGAAACTTCAATGAGTTTGTCCTTTATTATTTCTAGAGGCTGAAGGTCTTGTATGTGATGAAAATAAGTCAAATAGTTGAGCTTTGGGGTGCGAGGTTGTAGATCATGATAGCAAGGTATCAAAACAAGCTTCTTTTTGTAGACAAACATTTTTACGTGCTAATTACGTGCAAATTTTATGCAAATTCAAGAAAAAATGTGTCAGCGTCGACCTACATGACATACATGCATACACTCTTACCGGGGACATGGCATTAATTTATTTAAAACCTTAAGATTAAACACACAAATTGTATATGTACTTTATGTCTTGTTTCAGAATCATACATGAACTGATTTTGTTCAAAACAATAAGCGTCGTAATTTTGGCTTGCCAAAAATCCGTGTACGAGGAAGTTGGTATGTCCTGGACTCTTTTCTAGAGAACTTCCATTATCTAAATCCCGTCGCATTTGAAAGGGAGATGTCATGAGAAACTACACTAGTAAGCATGTCATCAAAAAGCGTTAAAACCAGAAAGCATCGTTTATGTATTCCAACTTGCCTAAAATTAAAGCCTAACTACATCCTAATTTGATAGTCTTTTGAACAACTTAAATTTGACAAGCTTAAATGAAGGCAAACATTGCTACAACCACATAAGAACTGCCAGTGGCATCCAAAATTCAATCATATGGGAGAGCACATGCAATCTCCTACATTAGTTGCACAGTATCATTAGTTACTTGACAAAGAAACAATGATGCAATGCCAATCAAAATGAAGAAACAAAGCAAGAGTCAGTTAAAATGGCTGCAACAATTTCTAAGTAAAAATCGGTTGCAATTCAAGTCATTAAAATATCTTTAAAAGGTACCAGATTTCCATTTTTTTTTTTGGGTCTTTAATGATGACATGGTGAAGATGCTCCAACCATCCCCATAGACCTGTGACTGCTTGACAGACTTCTTCCCCTTTCGGCAAGCAATTGGAGCAAAGCTTCCACCCAAACCATGGTTTGTGTTAATTTCCTCCACATCCCCGGACCTATATGAATTCCCCTGTGCAACCCCAAAGTAGATCTTCCTCTTAGATCTTGTCTGCTTTGAGAGACTTGATAAGAACTCCCTGGTTTCTGCATCATAATCCTTTGATAGAAAATTACTCAGCTAAATACAAAAAATCTTAGATCACGAGTTGGAAACAGTAAGATTTTGTTATACAATGCAAACAACTAAATATTT
>CAIGRT010020675.1:0-15424 GCA_903798405.1 Fraxinus platypoda | reverse complement strand
CTTCAGCACTTCGTGATTTTCTTCACTTTTTTTTGCTCCCCCTTCAATGAACTTTTGACCCTATTTTAGGAGAAGTTCTTGGCCAATTTTTGTAGGCCCTCATTTATTTCAATTAAATTGATTATAATTGAATATTTGTAGATTTAAAAAGAGTAGAGTGGACCTTTAAAATCTTATGGGCTTATTAAATTTTAGATTAATTGGGCTGAATATTTAAATTGACCCAACCCATTATTTATTTATTATTTTTTTTTTTTGTTATTTTTTTATGTCTACAATGATCATTGTTATTAAATTCTGATTTAACACCGATGTCTTCCCTTTCTACAAATTTTACCCATAATCCGCTGCTGTTTACATCTATAGTCAATGACTGACTTGTGTCCAAATGTAAAAACATCACATCGGTGACAAGGTTTGCACGTGACAAGATTAAGGGGGTGTTTGACAACCATTCTTTTGAAGAATGAGTTTTTGAATAGTGATTGATGTAAAGAATGTGTGGTTAAAAAGTAAGCAGAATTTTTGGGTTTATGTGTAACATTATTTTATTTGGAGAATGTGTGGTTGAAATGAAGAATGAGAATGAGAATGAGAAATTAATGGGTGTCAAACGAGGGCTTAGTTTATATCATATCCGAAAGTTAATTGTTTCATATACTTGATTTGACAGCATGATTTTTGTTTGACACCCATTCTTTTGAAGAATGAGTTTTTGAATAGTGATTGATGTAAAGAATGTGTGGTTAAAAAGTAAGAAGAATTTTTGGGTTTATGTGTAATATTATTTTATTTGGAGAATGTGTGGTTAGAAATGAGTACTATAGAAAAATGAGAATGAGATAAAAAATGGATGTCAAACGGGGTCTAAGATACGAAGACAGTTCAACAAAAAAACAAAGACAATGAATTTCAAATATCTAACTACAGCGACATTTGAAATTTGGTTGTATTGCCTACCTTTCTGCAAGGCCAAACGAATATTAAAGTATAGCAATAGGGGAAAAGAAGGATAAATCAAGTAAACAAATTGTCAGAAAATTTAAACTTTATTATCTTATAAAGATATACCGTCTAGTAAACAGAACTGTAAGTTGAGAATGCAGAGATCCCACCTCACATTTTAATTCTACAATACATTGGAGAGAATATGAAGGGAAAAAAAAAAGGACTGCGTAGTGTTTTCGCTCCGAAGAGGATGTTGAGCTATGCTCGCACATATGTTTCAATAGCACCCTTTCCAGAATAAGGAACTTCTTCTGACTTCTCTATGTCGACCCACAGCTCTGGCAATGCTTCCCTCATATTGTGAATGCTCTCCAACACATAATCTACTCCTTTTGATTGATGCGAGGCGCCCACCTATTTTCACGAAGTACAAATTTTATTTTCTATCAAGTTCGCAAGCTGAATAATGTTTTGAGTATGATTACAGTGATGTTTTAGCTTTACCCAAACAGTATGAAGCCCCATGCTGTTTGCAGTCTGTAGGTTACGGATTGAATCATCGAAGAACAGCTGGAGAAAGAAATAGATAATCAGAACAAATATGAAGGTGATAAATTGAACTTAGCAAAGAAATTTTAGCCACGATATCATTTATAATGGTAGATCATATCAGAATATGTATAATAGTACAACTACTGTGTTGCTCATCGTTACAATTTGGGTAGTAAAAGGCCAAACTTCTTACCGTTTTCCTAGGTTCGATTTTGGCAATCTCAAAAGCTTGTTCGAAGGCATTTCCAAATGGCTTGCACACAATTGGTGCCTTCGGAACTTCTGGAAGAACACCGAAATCATGAAGCAATAAGTGAACTCGTGAAATTAAAATGGCAAACAGTGTTACTAATTGTTGATCTTTTAAACTCACCATCAAAATCATTTTCAGGTTGTACATTGTCCCTGTGAATAGGATTCAATGTCTCGAAACAAATAATATCCTCAAAGCAGTCCTCTAATCCGAGTCTACTAAGAACTTTAGCCACATGGGCTTCATTTCCATTTGAGAATATCTGTTTAAAAATATGGATCCAAAGACATTGTCAAAGGAACAGAATATTCAATCTTAAGACATTTAGCTTCTACAAGTCAGAAAAGAGGAACTCACAACTTTCCGAAAAGGCAGGCTGTGTAAAAGATTCCTTAAAGTATGGTCAGTTTTTAGCCACCCATAAGGTAATCTCCCATGTACGAAGCTGTCAACAAGAAATTAGAGATTAGATCCATTTAACAGAGACAAGAAAATGACATGTAGACGGAAAAAAAGAAAAAATCAGGTACCTGTGGTAATCATCGTAATCAAAGTCATACCCTTTGGCCTAAAAGAGAAAAAAAACGTTAATTGATGAAGTTCAAACTCATAAATTCCGTTAGTTCAATTTTCGTTTCTTTTTTCTACCATAAAAATAAGTAAATCCTGATGTTAATAAAGTCATAGTGAAGGATCAATGCATACCCTTAGACCAGCCATTGTTGTTCCATATTCCTTGTACAGTTCAGTACACATTGCTGGAGCACTTGTCTCCTCTATGCCGAGTTTGTTAATCATATATTCTACATACACGCATCCAATGAATATTCAATCTTTTGATGGTAAAAATATTGTAATTTACATAGTAAGATAAACATTTACAATCCATACCCACGATGTTTTTGGTACACTCTGCAGAGATACCTGAACTTCGAGGATATAGGGTATCATCAACATCTAACAAAGATAATCAATGGTAAGATATTTTCCAATAACTACCGTATTTCAGGGAAGAATAAACTTTACAAATAAAGACTCACCAAAAAGAAGACATTCGTATTTTGAATTCGAAACTTGCTCCATTTCAATCTAAGAACAATATGAAATCTGACAGGAAGCCAAATTTAAGTAAATACTACTTATAGAAAGTCTCAATGTTTCACGGACAAAACTGTGGTATATATACAATTTACAAATTGATGCTTCTATTCAAATGTTTAACTGGAAAGGATTAAACTTCAAGCGATTAAGTGCTAAAATTAGATAAGTAATCCGCAAAAAGTTTAACAGATAAATATGGATAAACATAAATAAATACATTGATTAAAAAAAATAAAAAATAATAGGCATCTCCGACAAATGAGGAAAAGAGATCAGAAAGCAAAATATAATAAATGAATGTCGGTTTCATTAAGTGCATCGAAGCAAATAAATAAAGGTTTTCATCACTAGTTCAAAACCACACGAGAAAAGGAGAAACAATCTCACAAACAAGGGTAAAATGCCTAAAGCATTGAAATAAATCCACAACTTTTTCACATGAAAACTTACGATTAAAAGTTTAAAAACCCAGAAATTTTCCACATTAATGTGGGCATCTAGAAGATCCCCATCAAACGCAGCAAAATGGAAGACGAAAACGCAAGACCCTAAAAGGCTAAAACTGAAACAATCATGACTCATACAAACATAGATGTTTATCCACCAAGAAAAAACAATGTTCGATCCAAACAAATTTGAAAAGAAAGGTACCCAAATTTAGCAAAACGAGGAAGGAACATTACCAGATCCCAACGACGTAATGTGTAAGAAAAGTTTGTACGCAGGGGAAGAAACTAATGCGTGCGAGGAAAATAGAGACAGGGAAACGTGAGTAGATTAATCCGTAGGGATGGGGCAGCTTTAAATAGGGAGAGGGTGCAGAAAACAAAAGCCGTGGAAAAGTTTTCTTTAGGCTTTTATTTAATTTATTTAAAAGGTTTAAATGCCGAAAGTTACTAGAAACTTGAGAATTCCTCATCGGGTGTCGAGTCTAGAATTGTCACACCATACCCAAATTCTTTTATTACTAGAAACTTGAGAATTCCTAGTCTAGAATTGTCCCACCATACCCAAATTCTTTTATTTTTCCAACTCTCTCTCTCTCTCTCTCTCTCAAGGATGCTTGAACACATAGTAAATATCATAACCACAAGTCTAGGTCGTATCTTATTCAATGAAATTTATTTCGATTAATTGATTTATTGTTCAATGAGATTTATTGACAATAGGTCCTATGACAGTGCTAACACTATTGATGTTACATAAAAATAAAATAAAAAGGCATACACATCGACATTGAAAAATCTAAAGTGTCAAATATGAGACAGTTGAACTTGTAATATATAAAATTAAGTAAAAAATAGAAAATATAATTTAAACATGAATAAGACGATTAGGGTTGAACAAACTTGGTATAATCAGATTAGTATAGAGATGTATTAGATCGCTAAAATTCGAAGTATCGTGATCTAGGTCAGTACAACCTAAAACAAGTTAAATCGAGCTTTAATTTTTAAGCTTGTAGTTCGTGGTGTTGACCTCCAGAGGAAAATATATACAAGGATAAAGACCTTTTTTTATATATATAAATATACACTTTCTATACATCAATTCATTTGTGGATAACAAAATTAATTCAAATCTTCATACCATAAATTTATCCATCAGTGAATTAGATGTCATGTCATTGATCTTAACATAAGATGAGCATCGATTATATATATATATATAACAAGCTTAGTATGACCCTATGTTTGAGGCCAGCAAGCCAATGAGCCTACATTTTGAGCCATATACAACTCATAAATTTATATGACTGGGTCTACTGGTATGCTATGAGCTTTTTTAGATTGGACAGTATAATTTATCGATGGTTTAGTTCAATCGTCACACCTACTCAAGTAGAATGTACATTAAATTATTAATGATGATATCTAATTCTTTAGATATTTAATACCAATTTATATGTCAATAAAGTCACAATCGTAAAATCAAATTTTATGCATTCGCAATCACATTATTTGTTGTAGGTGCTTCTAGAATTTTTAATGAGATTTGCCGCGTAAGATTAGGTCAACACAAGCACCCACGCCAACCCTCATTTACTACCACCTTAGGCTTAGGGTTTAGTCTGTCTTAATTCTATTCACATGCATGCTCAGATTAAACAATTAACAAAAAGGTTTCGAATTAATTGCTTATGCACTCATTCAATTTCTATGATGACTTTCAGAACACCTAACAAAGGGATACGTCACAAAGAGTTTACGATATGAAATATGCTACTTGTCCATAATGCGGTATCCATAACGGTGTTCATCCCCTCACATGGAAGGGAACCCACTTCAAATAAAATAAAATATATCCGAAATGGGTTCCCCTTCATGTGAGGGGGTGGACACCGTTATGAACACCACATTATGTACGTGTAGCATCACTCTTACGATATTCTCTCCAAAAATAATGTACTAAACGTCGAAATGAAAATTCTAGAATCAATCAAACAAATTAGTTTGATTGTACGTAATAATCGATAAAATGAAAATTCTTTTAAAAAACCGGCCAATTGACCTCAATTTTCTTTTTCAATTCTTACTAATACTTTTTTCGAGAATCAATCAAAAAATGAGTTTGATTGTACGTAATAATCGGAAAAATAAAAATTCTTTAAACAAGCTAAGAATCAATCAAAAAATTCTTGTTCAATTCTTACTAATATCTTCTTCTTCTTCTTAACTCTGTCAACTCAAATTTTCTTAGGTCTTGAAAAATGCTCAAGGGAATATTCGACCATTAGCGAAACTGTGAATTTCTTCTCACAAAAATATGGTCCAAGTTGGGATTGAGATCGATCAGCTTAGCCAATCTAGAAAATAAAATCAACGCGAGAGTTTGTCAACCAAAATAAAGTGAATGCATATACAAAACCAAGAACTGTATGAATCACAGTCAATATGTACGTCAATCTTGATTTTATCGGTAATCCTTACACGCTGTAACAGCAATATCGTATAATGAAAACCTAGTGTCTCGATGTCCTCATCCGAGGTTACATTCCGAAAACATTATTCAAGAACAATCCTAGCAGATTTCTGGAGTGTAGCAGTTAGAAAGACATTGGCTCTCCTGTATATATCTTTTGAAGAAAGATTTCGGTTAACCATCAGTATCCGATTGTACAGCTCAGATGGAGGAAAATAAGTCGATTTTTTCCATTTAAAACAGAAATAAACCATCCAGTATATTACGTGGGAACTACCTCGGGCACAAGAGGTGAAGATCCATCATCCCCTGTTGTCGTCTCCTCCACACTGTCTGCACTTTTTTCAACTTCCTCTTCAAATCCTTTCTTATATCTATCATAATTCGTCATCTCACTTGATTTGAAAGGCCGTTCACCCAGTACTTTGACCAAATCATCTTGGTGGAGAGTTTCCTTATCCAGCAGCAACTCAGCAATCTGAGCCACTTGCTCTTTGCGTTCTTCTATCAATTCCACTGTGCGTTTATATGCCTTGGTAACCCATTCACGTACTTCAGTGTCAATAAGATTCGCTGTCTTGCTGCTGTAAGGTTTGCTCATTTCAAGCCCATCCTCCCTCTGAGGATAAGAAAGCAGACCTACCTTCTCACTGAAACCGTACACTGCAACTTGAGCGTATGTTATTTTTGTCACTTTCTCCAAGTCGTTCTGGGCTCCAGTTGAAATCTTCCCCAATAAAACCTGAACATCAAAGAAAAAGCGAACGTCAAAGTGAATTGGTCATAATTATGGTGACAAAGATGTTTACTTCTAGTTCTATCAAGTTCAATTTGTATCAATTAAAAAATTAGGCAAGTTTTCTGGGGGGGGGATGAATTTAGGTATAGAGAAGAAAGAGTATGTAGAAATCATGAAAATATTTTGAGGCCAAAGAATTATATGGTAATTAATCATCTTGATACATCTACGTTTTCTGAATAAAAAACTCTTGACAAAATCAAGAAAATAATGTAGTGACCTGTTCAGCAGCACGTCCACCAAGGGTCATGCATGTCATATCCAAAAGCTGCTCCTTCGTCATGAGAAGGTTCTCATTAGGTACATATTGCGCAAAGCCAAGTGCTGCAGTGCCACGAGGAACGATCGTCACCTTCAACAAGGGTTCTGCATGCTCTAGAAACCATCCAGCAACAGCATGACCGGATTCATGATAGGCTACAGTTCGGCGTTCAAGTTTGCTTATTACCTGTTCAGGAAAATAGGGAGTTACAGTAATTTGAACTACAAGATGTGTCAATGCAAGACGACTTAGGATATTTCAAGTCCATAGCTTAATCTAGTCACGTGCATAAAGAGAAATTTATAGATGTTTCTGGATACATATTGCAACTAAATTGAGGAAAACAACTCCCTTTAAAAAGGCAAAGAGAATAGAAAAGATGAGGAAACCGTCAAATTCGCAGATAAATCATGCATTTGTAGATATTCTAGAGGAATATGTTTTAAGGACCAAGTTGGAGAGAGGAAATGGAGAAGGGCCTTATTTATAATGGTCTCACTTTAGTTTCTATTCTAAAACTACCTCTGTCATCTAACTTAAAAGACTTCGACGAAGGTTGGAACTTTCCACGTGTACTCAGTACTTTTACAGAATAATATCACCAGAATTGAGGCTCTATATGTTATCAGCGAATTCAATTGTGTAATGGGCCTAATGGCTACTTATAAGGAAATGACATTTCATTGAAAGATGGAGCTTGCTGACTTGTCCATTTATCTACTTAGTTCTAAGGCTTCTAAATAATAGTGTAACAGTAATCAGAAACTCTTCATCTATATCGTTATTCAGTCATCTAATGGCTTAGGCTATCAAATGAGAACGCGGAAATTATACAATTAAACATAGATTTGAACTTCATCAAAGAGAGAGCATTTTGCAATAATTCGAAAAAATACTAGCAATGATTTTTTAACTAATCATTCGCCTGGAAAGAAGTAGGTAGATACAGGAGCATTTTATCCAATGCCCCTATAAGCCAATTCAGGAATAAAGTACCTTGTTTTTCTTCTCGAGACCACCAATGATCCTGTCTATAGCTGCATCAAAGTGTTCCATTTTCACCTGTGTTTCCTCAACCCTAGCAGCAATTAAAGCAGCTTCATTACAAACATTTGCGATATCTGCCCCAGCAAATCCAGGAGTGAGGGCTGCAAGTCTCTGAGAATAATATGAAGGTTCATGATCAAGTTTGATCTTCTTCAAATAGATCTGAAATATCTGATCACGCCCTTTGATATCGGGTTTATCTATGCTTATCTGACGGTCAAATCGACCAGGTCTCAACAAGGCTTTGTCTAAAATATCAGGTCTATTTGTGCCAGCAAGAACAACAACTCCTGACGTGGTTCCAAATCCATCCATTTCTACAAGCAACTGGTTAAGAGTACTTTCCCGCTCATCATTAGAACCAGATAAACCCCCACGTCCCCTGGCTCGACCAATTGCGTCAATCTCATCAATGAATATGATGCTAGGTGAACACTGCCTAGCCTCCTGAAACAAGTTTCTAACTCTTGAAGGCCCAACACCAACAAACATCTCCATGAAATCGGAACCAGATATAGACAGAAAAGGAACACCAGATTCACCAGCTGTTGCTTTTGCCAGAAGAGTTTTACCCGTCCCTGGAGGGCCAACTAAAAGAGCACCTTTTGGAATTTTTGCTCCAAGCTCCTCATATTTCTTAGGATTCTTTAAGAAGTGAACGAACTCCATGATTTCCTGCTTTGCTTCATCACAGCCAGCAACATCTTTGAAATAAACCTAGACAAAAGAGAAGGCCAAGTAAAAAATCTAAGACATTTATTCTAACAACAGTGGGTCCAGAGGTCTACGGAAAAGTATTAAGCAATTCCAAAGAAAATCAGTGGCATCAATTTTAATGCCAAAACAACGTGAAAGACTAACCTTGTTTTTCGAATTCTTATCCACCTTTGTAACATGCGCTTTTCCAATGTTAAATATACCACGCCCACCCTTTCCACCAGTACCTCCAACACCTAGTCCACCTTGCATTCTCCGCCCCATGTAGAAAAGTGATCCCAACAACAATATTGTAGGGGCAAATCTCATCAATTCTTGGAACCAGACCATTTGAGAAACATAGGTAACGGGAACATAATCATGGGGATCTATCCCCAATGCTTCCTGGGCTTCCTCCAATTTTTCTTCAAAAGAATCAACACTTCCAATATTAAAATAATACTTATACTGGCTTGTGTTCTCTCTGGAAGTGGTACCATTAATTGGCCCTTCAATCTCTGAGACTTCAGTGGCATCATGGCTACTTTGGTTCCGTGGTGAGCTTCTTACATATACTTTGGCAACTGATTTATTAGAAACCACTACATGATCTACTAAACCTGGTTCGAGAAGCTTGTTCTTGAACTCTTGAAAACTAATCTGCAGCGGTGATATTTACCGATTACCATAAAAGGACAAAAATAAAGTTAAGAAGACTCAATTACAAAAGTCAATTGCAATAAAATAAAGACAGTAGTAATATACACTAACATTAATTACAAACTAAAAAAAATCACACGTGTATGGAACAAACAACGATATGCAACTATCCTATTCCTACCATGGGATTATCTATCTTCCTTTTCTGTTTCATATATATACTTCCTGATATAATATAACAAATGAGATAATCTCCAGGGATCAAACAGTTAAAAATTCACAGATTACAAAAACTAATAAGCAGCTTAAAGCCTGCATAGAAAATTAAAATAGCAATAAGTTTTCGTAATGGAGGGTGCTAAAGTCTAATGATTGCCAAGAGCAATTAGGTAAAATACTATGATTTCTAAGTTCTGGTAAAAGCTAAGCAACCTGAACCCCTTAAGCCACAAAATGTAGGTAACTATAGTACACATTCAAGTAATTACCATAACCATTTGAGCTTCTTTTTTACAGTAATTTTGAATATTTTAAACCTTTCAGCATGCATTACAAGTTCATGTCAATCTATGCATATTTTTTTTATACAGTCTTTGAAAGTGAAAGGACTATTCAGCAAGAGATTTGGTTCTGGAATGATTCACAAGAATTAATTGAAAGAAAAGCAAGTTCAGAATATCAGATTCATCCACTTTCGCTACATAGAGTCTTGCTTACTGGTCTTTTTGTGAAGTCTTGACCTTACCATTATAATACAAACACGATTTATTATCGTGCTTTTTCCCTTGTCTGAATTCAGGATCGCGCGAATACAGCAAGTGTATGAAATTCACTAGTGTTTCTCAAAGCTTTAGCCTCACTGCAAGTGGGCAAGGTTGCATGACTTATTCTTCCAAAATCCCTCAGTGGTTGGGCAGTGGGCCTCAAAGGCTTAACAAATTAATATGAGAAAAAGGTAATGGCTATAGGAAACTAAATAGTGACTATATTGATTTGTTAGCTCAGTTATACATTAGAATGCAACTGAAGGCAGAGTCAGAAAAGGAACCGAAAACAATGAACAAGAAATATTTTAAAGGTTCAGTGTAGAATCGAACAGATTAATATGTTTGAGATGAAACTATAGAGGAAAACGAACGAGTAAAAGAGAAGACACACTATAACAAATGTCTTACTATGACATTGATGAAGATCGACAAACTAAGTACCTGTAGCCTGGACGATTTTTCGAATAAAGAGAACGGAAGTGATAATGAAGGATATTGGGAACATTAGCCATAGAAAGAATAACGTTAGAGGTTATTAACCTGAAGCTAAGATCAACAAGACGGCATGGAAAAATTGCCATGGATGTGGCAAATACAAAACAGATGACTGGACAACGTTCAACAGCAGGACAATAGACAAGCCTGAAGGGGAAAACAAATTGCTAGACCCATCTCAAGCTGATGAGATTTTCATTTAGAAGTCACAGGACTTGGACAACAAAAAACTAAATTGTTATTGAAATAAATTTGGAGTTGCCTACATGAATCATTTTTCGTTGCTTCTTTTATTTTACTGCTACATCTGGTGAAGGATCTAAAATAACTATTATCCTTAGCAACCACAACAAGCCATATTAATTTTGCTTCACCCCCTCCCTCTTTTAACATCTTCTAATGAGATAGCACTGACCTTAGGGGAGCTTCAACTTTCACAAGACATGTCCCAACCATCTAAGTTCGCCCTACACTATATTTATCCTCAATCTATACCACATCTGCTTGTTAGCGAGCGTATATATGATTTCCTATAATTTCATTCTTACATAACCGTACATCCATTTAACATACTCATTTATGTTGCACTCATCTTAAGACATGTTGTCCTTTACAGACAACTAATAATATGAAATCGTGAGACATAGGAAGTCTGCCAAGAACATTAAATAAATTAACTAAACCTTGTTCAGAAATTTGCATAAAGATACACAGTTTACCTGTTTCTCTTCATGGGGAGTAGATGAAATTGCTGACAAGATAAACCCAATGACCAGGAATGGAGCGATGATATTTTGCAAATTCTTCATAAAAGTTTCCGAAAAATTGCTACGGTCATTTGAATTTGCTTCCTCTGAGATTGAAGAAGTAGTATTAGGAGAAAAATACAAAATTAGCATACACAATGTCTTTCATAGAACTTTGAGGCCATCTACGCGTATAACAATGAACCTTGCAATAGTTAAGTTTTTAATCTTCAATTGTTATATTATAATGGTAAATCAAGCCTAAACCTTAATAACATTGTGATGCCCTGAGTGGAACTGTAGAAACAAAATGTAAGACAAGAATGAGTCAACGTGTAACAACACTTTCTAGCTAATGCAAATCGTAAATCACACCCACTTTCCAACAAAAACGTGGTTACTTTAAAAATCAATTACTGATCAGCAGGCTGCACCAAAATGTCTAATAATTGGGAAAAAACTTGAACAAGATTTGCTCGAAGAATTTCTGCAACATTAATTACTTGAGATTTGATGAATTAACCACCATAATAAGTACTAACTATTTCAAGTGTTTTGATTGTGTAGGTATCGTAGAATTAATGTGACATTATGCCACTGAAATCTACTACAGAAGGCATGTCTCCTCAGGAAAATGATGGAGAGATATAGAGAAAAGAAACAGGATTCTGCACATGGTTTTTATCGTTTAAAAAAAAAGGAATAAACATATGATAGGTTGTGTAGACTATAGACAAGTTCTACGGTGGGCTTTAGAAAAAGAAATACTATTAGATATATAAATATTCATTAAGGATATGTGCAATGGAGCAGTCATGAGTGTAAGATGGAGTGGTGGTAGCATTAGAATTTCATGGTGTAAGCTCGTATCAAGGAAGCATCAAGGATCTGCTTTAAGTTTATAATTCTGTTCTAATCATAAATGAGACTGTAAGACATGTAGAAGATTAAACTTCTTGGCATATGTAATTTATTGATAGCATAGCTTTACTATACGAGACTACAAGAGGGTAAAATAGTAGGTTAAAACTTTAGACAAATATTTTACAATATAAAGGTTTTAGTTTTAAGTAGAACTAAGATGGACTATGTACAACGTTACTTTAGTGCTAATAGAAATTACAGTTGAAATCGCTCTCGTGGGTCATTATGTCCCAACTAGTAGTTCTTTAGATGGAGATATATTGAAATTCTATATGATAGGAAGATCTAAATATGGTTAAAAGATCTGTTCTATAAGACGTTCACTATACTTGTTATACTTTACATCACTTGTTGTTGTCTCTTAAAGGACAAAAGTGAATTAGTGTAATGCACTGAGAAGTGAAAACCAGAATATTAAGATGGATGTGCAGTCATACTAGAATAGAAAAGATAAGAAATGACAAATTAAATCAACGAGAGACGTGATACCAATTGAGAATAAACTAGTCTAAAGGTTGCACAATTACGTGGTTGGGACACGTCTTGCGTCGACCTTAAGAAGCTCTAATTATAAGAGTAAAGCAATCTCAGCATAACAATAATGCTTCACTAAAAATGTTTACCCTGTGCACAGACTATTTAATTCTAGTAGAATTAATAAAGTACGAAATGAGAGAGAAGAGAATCGCCAACCTTTGGACTCAGATTTCTGTTCTTTTTGTTTCGGAATTTCCTTCTTCTCTTTGGGGTAAAAGTTTTCATAATCTGTCAATAAAAATGCACCAACATATAAAAAAGGTTCAACCTTTAGCACCCACATTTTCTAGGGGAAAAAGATGTAAGAAACAAAAAAAGGATACCCTTACTTTTCTTCTTGGGAGCTTCACTCGAGAAATATCTACGGAGTCTGGCGTTTGAAACAACATAATTCAAATCTGGTAAATGATTATTAGAAAATGACCCTTTATTGGCTCCTATTGCAGCAGAATAACCCCTCAAAAACCCTAACTTTCCATCAAATTGATCGATTTTCTTAAAGTTATTTACACACGGAGCTCCAAAAAATTCCTGATTCCTTAACAAGGCCTTTCCGCTATTAAATCTATTTATCACATTCTGCACAATCCAAAACCAAAAACATGAAAAATAAAAATCAGCTTAAACTATAGCGAATTCTTCGATACATACATTAACAGAGAAATGAGATAAAGATGGCATCTTACACTTGAACGCGAAGACCGAGATAATGAACGAATGATTGTTGAAAATATCATTCTAGGAATTACTGTGAAGAATTATTTAAACTAAAAGGATGATTAATCGATCTATTGCTGAAAATTATATTGGATAAAAAGAGTAAATAAATCAATTGCAGAGAAGGAGGAAAAAAAAAATGGAAGGAATCTTGGGAGGGATTGCGTTATTTCCTTTGCACCTTGGAGAACAAGACATGCTCCGTTAGCCCATGGAAAAAGTGGTTGAATGTACGGGTAAACAAAATTTGATAAAACTTTGCAAAATTTTTATAATTCATTTAAGTCCTCGGTACGAATTAAAATTTATATTTTTATTTAAATTAAAGCTAATAATTAATTTTAATAATATATTTTATGAAATTCACAACTTCTCAACCACATATTTCATCAATTTTAATTTTCATCAAATAGGGGCTACATTTTAATTTTGCTAAAATTTATAATTTTGAGCCCCGTTTTTTGTTTAAAATGCATTTTAGAATAATAGATTGATGGAGAATATGTGGTTAAAAATAAAGTAAAAATTTTTGAGTTGCGTGTAATATTATTTTATTGAAAAATGTGTGGTTTGAAAAAAAAAAGAAAAAAATGGATCAAACAAGGTATAAATTTTAATTTTAATCCCACATTTCATATAATTCTTAACTTTTACCAATTTTTAAACTAAATATTTCATTAACTTTTATCAAAATTCGCTTAATTTTTATCAAAAGTTTTGTCACACAAATTGATAGTGACGGACCCAAAACACAAAATCGTTGATGGCCAAATTTTACAAACACAAAATACAATAATATTGAAAATAAAAAATTCTTATCGATTTGTTTCAATTAGATTAAGCCCCTCTTTGGAATGGAATAAAATTAAATTAAAATCTTAAGTCAATTAACTATTACATTTAATTACGTATTTCATATAATCCATAACTTTTCACTGTACATTTTATCAAAATCTAATAAAAATTCGATTTTAATCAACACCAAACAAGGGGCAATTCACTTCAAGTTAATTTTGAATTTCACCACTATGTCGTGTTTCGTCACCTATCGCTCTCGTACCGATGGAATTGATTTAACTGTCACTCATATCATAATTAATCTTCTACATAATCACTACATAGCATTATAGACACAAAAATGAAGGTTATGATAATGTTTTTAGATTATAAAATGTTAAAAAATGTGATAGTTAATTTTAACACTTCTACTAGGAGTCGATGTAGTGGTATATTGGCATGTCATTCAATGATTGCGTGAAATGTTCATTGCAATATGGCTACCAATTAAGGGCTTGTTCGGTATAGATTTTAATCCAATTAAAATTGAAAATATAGTCGTTATTGAGTTTCACTCATCTAATAAAAGTCAACAATAAAGCTAGTTTTTCAATTTTAATTCGATTTTAATTTCTACCAAACATACTCTAAGCAAAATCATCGATTTGAGAGACGATAATTGACAGAATGATAAACTTTGAAATTGAAACCGCAGATAAGTTTTATCCATCATTACTTCTATAATTCCTGCATATCAAAAAATTAGGGTAATTTACAAATGCCCCCTTAAATTATGAAAAAGTCACAATATATGCTATTTTTCTTTCACGCATTCAAACAAGAAGAAGCATTTCCACGGACAAGTATTGTGTCACTCTAGGTTTGGATTTGAACATTTTGTACACATGAAGGTAATTTATACAAATAAAATTATTAATCGATACGATAGATTGATCAAGTACATATTTCAAAAATCGATACTTTTAATGATGAACATGGCAATTGTGTACAGAAAGAAATAAGTAAAATGATCGTTAAATAACTTATGTTGTGTATTGAACTACATAATCTAGAATGATTATCTATTTACATTTTTTCATTTTTCTAGAAATTGGGTTGCCACGATGGTTGTTGGCTTGCACGGTGGGGCTTATGGTGGTTGGGGGCCTGGGGCAATAGGATGGTTGGGAATATGGCTAGGAAAATGCTATGTGTACACCT
>CAIGRT010020654.1:0-14578 GCA_903798405.1 Fraxinus platypoda | reverse complement strand
AAGTGAAATTTTGTTTAAAGTTGAGTGAATCGAGTCCTGATGCACACTTATAGTATTGAAATATGCATTTGAAAATCAGTCACAGTGATATAAAGAGCACGAATGGAAGGAGGAGAGGAAAAATGCCTAGCGATCAAAGCTAACGGATTGAGCACTTCGCCCGACATAAGAGTGATTTATATGACACTATAAATCTAAAATCCCCTAAAAATTTTCATGTGCGATATATCCGCTGCCTATTGAAAATCATAGAAAATCCCTATATTTGAAACATTTTGTGCGAAATACCACTTTACCGTCTAATTCCGTTAGTTTAACAGTTAAAAACAGTAAAAATTGCCAAAATTGAAAAGAAATAATTGCAGTTGTGGTCCCGGACTTTTTATGTTTTTACAAATTACACCAAAATCTTTTATTCGTACCACCCAAACTTTTAAAACTTTAACTTCTTACCAACCTTCACCCCATCCTACCCTACCCTCACCATATTACTATTTGGCCATTCCTCATTGTCCAATAATTTCGTCTTCTCTTCTTCATTAACTATTACATTGACCAGATCACTCAACTCCCTTGTTCAAAACCTCAATATATTCTAATTTCTCGGCCTCCTCTTCTCTTCCAAAATTTTCTTCTGTATCATTTTTTTTCTTCTCTCCATAGAGGACCCCTTTCTTTTCCAGTTTTATAACCACTCTCGACAACATCTTTGCTGCAACCACCACTAATCTAGGACACTGTCACTCTCCTTGGTCCCGAAGAAACCATCCCTATTTTCGGTTGTGCCTTCATCATCATCACAAACTCCCTTTTCATCCTAGCCTGAATTGATGACACCACAATTTCATCTGAATCCATATCCTTTGCCATTGCAGCAAAAAAAAAAAAAACAAATCCCACAAAAAAATCAATCACAAATCTAATTCATATCCTTTCATAGGCAAGCTCATTGCCATAGAAAACAACTCAATAGATTTACCATTTACCGACCATTCACTATCATACCAAAGTTTGCTGCAATCAGTGATGTCGAAAAACAACAATTGTAACTACAATTTCAATCTCTGAACCTCATTAATCACAACTCAGTACAAAATATATATTAAATTCAAATGAGCGTCCAAGATTTCTCCAGAAAAGTAATCCCAACCGAGAAAGAGTATGGCTCTCTAAAATCTTGAATCAATCGAGACATACAAGAACCCGATACAATGCATTGACTGGTATAAATAACTATAGACTGTAATTACTAGATTACAATGCATTGACTGGTACTCCATTTTTTTTAATACCCTTGCATCACGTTAAACTTGTATTCACAAAATAAATAAATGAATAAATGTGTTGGATTTTCTTTTCCTTTTCACATTTTAAGTTTAGGATTTAGGGTTCATTTATACTGTGTTCAGGGCCTGGATGTTCGGCTATTGGATATGGATTAGCAGAGGAAATTGGACCTTTCCATGTCCAGAGAGATGGGAAGACACTTTATTTGAACCCTTACTCCTGGAATAAAGGTATTAGGTATCTGCTATGTACCGTCCTTTAAAAATAAAATGAATTGATTTGCATTTAACTTATTAATTCCAATTTTATTGAGATTTTATTTGTCAGTTTTTAACTTCAAATTTGATAAGGGAATTGCCTAATTATTTTCCCATTTTGTAGTTGCAAATATATTGTTTGTTGACACTCCTGTTGGAGTTGGTTTTTCATATTCTAACACTACCAATGATCTACTGAACAATGGTGATAAAAGCACTGGTATTAGTTTCTTTCTATAAAGCCCTTCTTGATTTTTCTTTTTTTAATGTTATTTTTGGTGTGTATAGAAGTTTGATTCAATCTCATGCAATGCAGCTGCCGACAACCTAGAATTTTTTGTGCAGTGGTTTAAGCGCTTTCCGAATTATAAAGGGAGAGACTTTTATATCACTGGAGAAAGTTATGCAGGTGGGTTATTGTGAATTTTCTATAAACTTTGAATAGCTGTGGAATGACTACCTTTATACAGTTTTCATCCGTCCTGGTTCAGGTTTACTTATTGAAACTAGTCTCGGGGAAAGATTTAAATAATAAGAAACTGAAACTAGAGTATTAACTTAGTTTTTTTATTATCTTACATTTTCCAAATGATTTTGTATTAACATCATATGCAAACTAGTAGTAAATGCTTGGTAGTGGTTGAATAAAAAAGAGGGTCCATTTAGCCAATCTTAGGTAAGTACGGGATAAAGCTTTGTTGATATGAGTTGAATAGGGTAAAAAGTCGAAGTGGATCAAGGGTGTGAAGGTGGACACTCACTTCCATTTCACACCCTCAAGAGTACAGAGTTGAATACAAGAATTGCTGTATTTGGAAATCACAGTAATAGGAAATCATCATGTTAATGAACCAAGGTAAACCACAGAGGCTCCCAATTACTTCATCATTAACTGTAATAGATTTTGACTTAAACCTTTGTTAATTTACTGTCCTCTGTCCTGAGCACTATAGTCTTTGGGAATGTGAATGGTTATAGTTGCTGTTCTTCTCTTAGACTTCTAAGTGAAGTCATAATTGAGGACAAGACTATCAGAAGAAGAGGATATTAAGGCCCAATAAGCTGCTCTGTTCCATGTATAGAACACATAACTTTCTTGTATGTCCTTTCATTTTGAGATATAGTCAGATGCAATCAAGAGATGTGATGCATTCACACTTGAAAATTTCTGTGGCTTCAGCGAGGAAGAATTCCTTTTTCATCTTTAAGAACAACATTTTCAGTTGTCTGGAACTGTTTGCTGCTTAAACATATTTGACTGAAATGTTCACTGACCTTCAATAGTATTGTAGAGAGGATGAATGCCGTTCGATATCCTATAAGCCAACATTAATTCCTGGCTCATGGCTTCCTTGTTGCTATTATGAAATAGATTGTGGTGCACTCAATGTGCAGGACACTATATACCACAACTATGCCAAGCAATTGTAAGGCACAACCTTAAAAAGGAAGAAGAAGAAGTTATCAATCTGAAGGGTTTCATGGTATTGGGTTTCTCCCCTTGATATTAGAGATAAGAAGATGACATTGCTCATTTGACAAAATTAAACAGGTAGTATACCCTTTCATGCAGGTTGGAAATGCTCTAATAGATGATTTTTACGACCAATTGGGACGCTTCCAGTATTTGTGGTCAGTTGGTATGATATCTGATCAGATCTTCAAGGAGTTGAACATTTTATGCGACTGACCTAGCAAAAATGTGTGGAGTCTGCAGTGTGATGAAGTTCTTGATATATCTCTTGAAGAAATGGGAGACATTGATATTTATAGTATCTTCTCTCCTCCATGCACAGCCAAATTTAATAGATTTAATCATCTATTAAAAAGAAAGAAAGTAAGTATTTAAATCTTTAATAATCTCTTTTCAATGACTCTAAGATTTTGTCTGTTGATTGAATTTAAATTCGTTGAGTGTATAAGGAGAAATGATAATCAGTAAATCACTTCATATAGTTACTGTGTACAAGAGGTCAAACAGTCCCTGGTTGAGTTTGTTTACATATTCTCTCTCTCTCTCTCTCTCTCTCTCTCTCTCTCATATTTGAAGTAGGCTAACTTTATGCAGTAATCTTAAATTCTTTTAGGATGAGTAATGGAATTAAATTTTTCCAAATAGAAGGTTGGTCTTATTAAAAGAGCATATGATCCTTGCACTTTGCAGCACTCTGTTATCTACTACTATCTTCCTGAGGTCAAACAGTAGCTGGCTGAGTTCATTTAGATATTTGCTTTGATAAACTATTCCGGTTCTCAATGTTTGATCTCCTAGAAGAGTTCTTCATGTTCATCCACCTCTCTCTCTCTCTCTCTCTCTCTCTCTCCATCATTTTTGTTTTATAGGCTATGCAGTAATGTTCGTTATATATTATCTTTGGATGACTAACGGAATCAAATTTTCTGTGATAGAAGGTTGGTCTTATCAAAAGATCATACGATCCTTGCACTTTGCAGCACTCAGTTATTTACTTCAATCTTCCCGAGGTTCAAAATGCTCTCCATGTTCATAGCAAAAATTCCTCATCCAAATGGGATACCTGCAGGTAAATTCTAGTTTTGGATGGGAGGGAAAATGATTCTTGGAGTCCTATTCTCATTACCACTCATTTCTTCGTAATTTTTTGAAATGATAATTTAGTCATATATGCCCTTTCTTTCTGAGTGATGACAACTGATGCAGAATCAAAGAGAGAAAATTATGCAGTAATGTTCGTTATATATTATCTTTGTATGACTAACGGAATCAAATTTTCCGTGATAGAAGGTTGGTCTTATCAAAAGATCATACGATCCTTGCACTTTGCAGCACTCAGTTATTTACTTCAATCTTCCTGAGGTTCAAAATGCTCTCCATGTTCATAGCAAAAATTCTTCATCCAAATGGGATACCTGCAGGTAAATTCTTGTTTTGGATGGGAGGGAAAAGGATTCTTGGAGTCTTATTCTCATTACCACTCATTTCTTCGTTGCCCTTTCTTTCTGAGTGATGACAACCCTTCAATTATAGTTGTTTTATGGCCTCATTTGCTTGTGCAATTGTGTATTCTAATGAAAACTTAAATCAACCAAATTAAAGTTATTAACTATAATTGTGATATGCTACAAATATAAAAAATAGTGCTGGAAAGTTGAAAGTGATCATTATGCACTGTAATTGAAACCAACTATATAAGCGTGGCAATGTCTATCAACTGACCTAGAAATACGATTAAAAAATATTGTTTGTCCTTTTAATTTTCCTTTTCTTCATGACGTTTTACATTGTTGAGATTACTCTTCAACTGCATAACAAAATTTTGAAGTACCTCGAGGGTGAAATTTAGGCTTTAGTTACACAGAAACAGCTGTTTTAGCTTTGGACCTCTAAACAAATAAACAAGCACGAAAACTTCTGAAAATCCAAAGAGAAAAACTAGGCATCTTTAACCACTGTTTTGTACATTTTAGGGATGGAATAACCTTGAACTCAATGGATATAGTATGGTGATTCAGTTGGAGTAAGGTCTCAAGAGAGCCGGGATGCTTTTATCATCCCAAGTCAATAATATTCTCTAACTATAGTAGTTCATTATATATCGCTCTTGGCTATTTCCAAGATAATTGATATTTACAACTTGATGTTAATGCATTTTCTTGATTGATAAATGTCAAATCAATATTCACATAATCTTTGCAGTGACGTGGTGAACAAAAATTGGAAGGATTCTGCTACTTCTGTTTTGAACATCTACCACAAGCTTATACCTTTGGGACTTCGTATTTGGATCTTTAGGTTTCCACCTGTTCCCATCTCAATCTTTCTTTGTTCACTTTACATGATGTAGGCTGCTGCTATAGTGGAAAATTTACAAAGCAATAATGTGATAATAACAAACGTGCAACATGGGAAACAGAATTAGTTTCTATCAGTTGACATTATCAAGCTTCTGCAAGTGATGCCTTAGACAAGTGGTAGAAGGGCACTTAGATTTGGGAGACATTGATTCAAGCTACGTTAGTCGTATCAATAGACTGTTCTTTGTCCCATTTTTTATGGTTTTCTTTTGAATAATTCGTTAAAAAATTTCCCAAGTTTGGTATACATTACGGAAGGGGGACATTTATCTTAACCACTCTTAGCATAAAAAGAAAAAATTCACAATGCTGTTTAAGGTTAAATTTAAATAATTAAATGTATCCCCTTTCTAATAGCTAAAGTTTTTAGAGGGGGTGGATTAACATGGTAACATAGCCAAGAAAAGTGCATGGTTTAGGTCACATTGCCACCTATTTGCGAAAATCGTGCACAAAGGCAATCCTGCACATGAGGAGGCTTGTTCAAGATTAAATTTATATATAAATAACGTGACCTTTGAAACAACTTAAGCTTTTAGATGAGGTGATTCATGATTATTATAAAGGTTACTGAACAGTAGGGGTGTCTAGAGGTTGTTACTCATTTACTTCGTTTGTTGTCCTATTCTATTATTTTTTGATTTATAATTTGTTTAAATAAATCAACGGATCATTCCCGTTCCGTTCCAAGTAACGTAGATAAAAGTGTTATATAACAATCTTTGTAATTGTTTTTTTACTTTTTCGATAGTGGGGATGCTGATGCTGTAGTTCCAGTTACATCCACACGTTACTGTATAGATGCTCTAGAACTTCCAACGATTAGTCCTTGGCGTGCTTGGTACGACGATGGCCAGGTTTTTTTGCTCCCTATCTTCTATCTGATTTTACACACTCATCTATTTTTTTTAACAATAATATGAAATCGAACTTGATTGCTTTATCGACTGAGGAACATGTGTTCATAATACCACTGCAAACTAGAAAATCATTGGCCACCAAATTATTGAATTTTATCTCATTGTAATGGTGTGTAACAGGTTGGAGGATGGACACAAGAGTACCAAGGACTAACTTTTGTGGTAGTGAGAGGGGCAGGTCATGAAGTTCCCCTGCATAAACCCAAGCAAGCCTTAACACTTATCAAGTCTTTCTTATCAGGAACTTCTATGCCAAAACTGGAAAAAGTTAGTGATTCATAATCCTCTTCCCTGTTTGTGCATTGGGAGGAAAGGTAGATGATAATTATAGCGATTAAATGGTGTCATTACCACTAAGATTTGTCGGTTTCGAGTTTCGAGGCTGTTTAATATCAGTCGAGATGGTAATAAGAATTTCCTTCCCACTCCTTGCATTTCATTGGATATTTAATTGGGAAATATATCTATTTTCTTTTTTATTGTGTCGTGAAAGGATTCAAATGTTCTGAGTTTTATCTTTATGGAAAATATTTTTAGAGGTAAAGCAAACTGTCGATATCTGTCTTGCATTTCATTTCAATTTTCGACTAGTGCCACTCCACCTGCCTTTGCAATATCTTGACTAAGGGTCTGCGTGGTACAAATTATTCGGTTTATAATAAAATCGGAATCGAAAAATTCATTTTTCTTAAACTCATTTTTTATTACACATTATTCCAATCAAATAATTTTACACATAAATTTAAATTTTCTCCCTACTTTTTTAGTCACGTTCTCGAAAAAATTATTATTGAAAAATATATTTTTCCAAAACAAAATGGAGTTCAAACAATTCCACGTTAAATGAGAAAAATTATCTCTTCAAGCAAGTGCCCAAACATGCTCTAGATAAGTATGTAAATACTTTGTCTTGTAATTGATTAGAAAGCAAAAACAAGAAACTAACAAACTTCTCTTCTTTCTTCATTTTTGATCCTACAAAAGAGTTAATGTAAAACAATTTAGCCTCCGTTTGGGAATATTTTATAAACGATTTAATTTATAAATAGATAAAAATGAACGATTGAAAAGTAGATAGTAATTAAATATATTAAAATATGTTGTTAAAAATGAAGTTTGAAAATTTATAAATAATTTTTAAATGATTCATAAATCAAAAGGAACCTAAGTCGAAATTCTATCAACTTTCTTGAAATTACTATAGTGTCAGTAATTAAGCTTTCGTTTGGAGAATTTTATAAATTATTTCATTTTCAGCTACACATTTAAACGGATCCAATACTACTCTACACTTAATTTTGCTCTAGTTATGATTCCATACTTTTTAATAAAATAATATTACACGCAGTTTCAAATTTTTTTCTTATTTTTTAATCACATATTCTTTATCAATCGACTATTTCAAAATTCATTCTTACAATAAAATGGAGTTTTAACAGGTTCTAAGTGTTTGTTTGGGATAAATTAAAATTCAATTAAAATTGAAAATCTAGCCGTTATTGAGTCTCACTCATATAATAAAAGTCAGTTAATTTTTTAATTTTAATATAATTTTAATCTCTATCAAACATACTCTAAATGTTGATAAAATTCTTCCAAAATGGAGGCATAAAAAATGCTCATTGCTCAACTTCACACGTTTGACTATTCTCACTGATTTTCACAGAACAACTGGTGAACAGACAGAGATATTATGGTCCTCAAATCGATCCTCAAAAAATGAAAATTTGCACGTGAGAAACTTATATCAGAATCCGACCCACACGTTTGAAAGCAAGAATACTACATCGAACATTCCAATTGCTGCAACTTCTCCTCTCCACTTCTTGCATCCTCCGTTATCCTCTCAGTATCTCACTTCCGGTACGCTCTAATTTTCTACATCCGCTAAAAAATTGAATTTCATAATGCAAAAATAAGTAAATTAGTAAAAACCCAACAAATTCGCAGAGATCACTGGACTCCATGTCCTCTCTGAAACTTTCAGTGTCTTTAGATAACGGCTCGTACGAGTCCAAGAAAAGGTTTGATGTCAAATCATTGAGACTCCCTTCTATTTGTTCATTTTCGGGCTATGTAAATATAAACGGTGCATTTATTGTAAAACCCTTTTGTAAACTGAAGCACATTAGAGTTTCTAGAATTGACACTGAATTTAATGAAACTTCTGAGGAAAATTTGGTCAATTTCTCGACCCTGGATAAAGATGTGGCTAGTGAGGGTGATTTGGTTCTAGAAAGCCCAGATTTTTATGGGGATTTTCAGAAAGGAAGAGTGAATGTTTGCAAAAAAATTCGGGGTGCAAAGACAGTAAAGAAAAATACCGAATTGAGGATGAATTTTCGAAAAAATGGGAAAAACAATGAGAAGGAAGAAAAGCCCATGATTGTACATGAGGCAATTAGGGTAGACAATACCTTGGAGAGGGAAAATGTGGTAGATTTTGATGTTAGTAGTCTTGGACACGAGTTGAGCTCCGAGCGTTGTAATGTACTCCTGAAACAGCTTGAGAAGGGAAGTGATAACAAAGCGTTGAGTTTCTTCAAATGGATGAGAAGTAATGGGAAGTTGAAGCAGAATGTGATTGCCTACAATTTAATTCTCAGAGTTTTAGGTAGGACAGAGGATTGGGATGGAGCAGAAGCTATGATTAAAGAGATGGTTATTGACTCGTCTTGTGAGCTTAATTATCAGGTTTTCAATACCCTTATTTATGTTTGTTATAAGAGGGGGCTGGTGGCGTTGGGTGCAAGATGGTTTCGGATGATGTTGGAAAATGAGGTTCGTCCGAATGTTGCTACTTTTGGAATGCTGATGAGTCTTTATCGGAAGGGTTGGGTTGTTGAGGAGGCAGAATTTACATTTTCCGAGATGAGGAATCTGAAAATTACCTGTGAGTCGGCTTATTCAGCCATGATTACAATTTACACACGTGTAGGTTTGTATGAAAAAGCAGAAAATATAATTGGCTTTCTGAGAGAAGATGCAGTTGTTTTGAATCTGGAGAACTGGTTGGTTCTGCTTAATGCTTACTGTCAGCAAGGGAAGATGAATGTGGCTAAACAGGTCTTGGATGAAATGAAAGAAGCTGGATTTCCCCCCAATATAGTTGCACATAACACTATGATCACCGGGTATGGAAAAGCATCGAACATGGATTGTGCACAACGACTGTTCCAGAACCTTAAAGAAGTTGGAGTGGTTCCTGACGAAACAACGTATAGGTCCATGATTGAAGGTTGGGGTCGGGCGGACAATTATATCGAGGCAAAGTTTTACTATCTGGAACTCAAAAGGTTGGGTTTCAAACCTAACTCGTCAAACTTGTACACAATGATAAATTTGCAAGCCAAGCATGAAGATGAAGAGGGTGCCATCAGAACTATAAATGACATGTTGATGATTGGTTGTCAGGAGTCCTCTATCCTAGGTATTGTTTTGCAAGCATATAAAAAGGTTAATAGATTCAATAAAGTGCCTTTGATTTTGAAAGACTCTCTGTATGACCATGTTCTCGTAAGTCGAACATCTTGCTCCATTCTTGCAATGGCTTATGTGGAAAATTGCTTGATTGATGACGCACTAAAACTTCTAAGGGACAAGAAGTGGGAGGATCCTATATTTGAGGACAACTTGTATCATCTGTTGATATGTTCATGCAAAGATTTGGGAAATTTTGAGAATGCTGTCAAAATATTTACTTGCTTGCCAAAATCCAATAACCTTAACTTACACATTATCTGCACAATGATTGACATTTACAGTTCAATGAGCTTGTTTTCTGAAGCTAAGAATCTGTATCTAGAGTTGAAGACTGCAGATGTTAAATTGGATATGATAGCCTTCAGCGTTATTGTAAGAATGTATGTCAAATCTGGGTCTTTAATTGAGGCCTGCAGTATTTTGGAAATAATGGAGAAACAGAAGGATATCATACCGGATGTTTATCTTCTCCGTGATATGCTCCGCATTTATCAGAGGTGTTGCATGCATGATAAATTGTCCGATCTTTACTACAGAATTTTGAAAGATGGAGTAATCTGGGATCAGGAAATGTATAATTGTGTGATCAATTGTTGTGCCCGTGCATTGCCGGTGGATGAACTTTCAAAGCTTTTTGATGAGATGCTTCAGCGTGGATTTGCACCAAATACTATTACCTTCAATGTGATGCTCCATGCATATGGAAAATCCAGGCTATTCAAGAAGGCAAGGAAAGTATTTTGGATGGCTAAGAAACGGGGATTGGTTGACGTTATATCTTACAACACTATCATAGCTGCATATGGGCAAGGCAAGTACTTAAGGAATATGTCTTCTGCTGTCAGAAAAATGCAATTTGATGGCTTTTCGGTTTCTCTTGAAGCATACAATTGCATGCTGGATGCCTATGGGAAAGAGGGCGAAATGGAGAAGTTTAGAAGTGTCTTACAGAGAATGAAGGATTCTAGTTGTGCATTTAATCATTACACTTACAATATCACGATTAACATTTATGGAGAGCAAGGATGGGTTGAAGAAGTTGCTGATGTACTAAAGGAATTGAAAGAATCTGGAATTGGACCTGATTTGTGTAGCTATAACACATTAATAAAGGCATATGGAATTGCTGGAATGGTTGAAGATGCTGTAGCTTTGGTAAAGGAAATGAGAGAGAACGGAATGGAACCTGATCGAATAACCTATATTAATCTGATCACTGCACTGAGAAAGAATGATATGTTTCTAGAGGCGGTCAAGTGGTCCTTGTGGATGAAGCAAATGCGGCTTTGAAGCTCGATCTTTCCTCCCTGCGTCCATTAAGACCTTGTACAATGGCATTTGGAGAATCGATACAATAGTAGATTATGTATGTATAGTAGTGTCCAATCCTATCTAATACTTCGGTACCAAACATGCCCTTGGAGATCATTCTAAGCCATCTTGAAGAGAAAATATAAATAGTGACTGCTTTAAATTTTGTTTTGCAGGATGTGGCTACTATTCTTTCGTACGCGCAACATGAATGACTTATATTGACGATATGGGTTCTGAAGTGTTTACTACCCTCAGGTAGGAGCAAGATTTCTCATATTGTTGATTGCTTATATATATTGTAGCTAACTGTCGTAGATTGCTTAATTATTTATATGATTTTCGTTTAATTCAATGTACTATAAGAAACTATACGGCACCCACAATCTGTACGAGTGAAGTTTTAATAGCAGCATATCAATAAAAATTTTACGTTAATAATAAATGCTTGCGTTCTCGTTTCCTTGTGTTCATAATGTGCCTTTGCTCTCGATGTTCTGTCTGTTGAATAGAGATATTGGAGTAAATACATAACTGCTGAATTGTTACTTCTGATACTTCAACAGAGTTCTACACAACGGTGACATGTTTAGTATGGTGGATTATACATGGGGCAAGATTAAGAATAAAACAAACTAAAATCTTGTTACTGTACCATTCTGTCATGTTCAGTATTACGTACTATAAATGCTTAAAAAGTGAGATTAAACTTGCTGCTCATATTTTTGTGTTAATACGAGAACTAAATGAAAGCAACCACAACATAGGATGAGCGAGAGTTGGATACATAAAAGGAGTATGCAGGAGATTGAAATATAAGCAATATTGCCACCTAAATTATTTGAGAATCAGATATCCAGCAAGCAAAAGAGCCAACTGATTGCTTTTGATATTAAGGTTTCTTCAGTTTAGCTCTGTTTCCTCCATACCCTACTCCTCCCCCGCTGCCAGCACCTCCACCTAGTACACCACCAACTCTGCCACCAAATCCGCCACCTCCTCCAAAGCCACCCCCTTCCCCACCACCAATATCTGCTCCAACCTCACTGCCAATACCAGCACCTATACCTCCAACTCCACCACCAATTCCTTTGCCTATAACTCCACCAGCACCCACTCCTCTCCCGTTAACTATATCACTAGCTCCTCCACCAGCACCGCCTCCTACATCTCCACCAACTCCTCCACCCAATCCACCACCAGTTCCTTTACCTATTCCTACACCAGCGCCACCACCTATTCCTCCACCAGCACCACCTCCTATTCCTCCACCAATGCCACCTCCTTTCCCACCAGCCACCCCACCACCAATTCCTTTTCCTATTCCACCACCAGTGCCACCTCCGATCCCTCCACCCCCACCTCCGCCTCCACCTCCACCTCCACCTCCGCCCCCACCAATACCTCCACCAAATCCCCCACCCACGCCTCCACCAAATCCCCCACCAGTGCCACCTCCGATACCTCCACCTCCACCACCACCACCACCACCACCACCACCACCGCCAATTCCTTCACCCACGCCTCCACCAATTCCTTTGCCTATTCCTCCCGTGCCACCTCCAATCCCTCCACCAGCACCACCACCAATTCCTCCACCACTACCACCACCACCACCTATTCCTCCTCCAATGCCACCTCCTATCCCACCACCACCACCAATTCCTTTGCCTATTCCTCCACCGACACCACCACCATTTCCTTTCCCTATCCCTCCACTAACACCACCTCCACCACCAATTGGTTTACCAACCCCTCCTTTTATCCCTCCGCCATTACCCCCACCTCCCCCTATAGTCCTTCCCGGATCATGTCCACCTCCTTTCCTAGTTCCATTCCCAATTCCTGCTCCCCCACCTTTTCCTTTTCCAATTACACCACCTCCTCCAATTGCTCCTCCTGCATGATGATGCTTTGTCCCTTTCTTATGGTGCTTTCCACCATCATTATGGCCGCCACCACCATTGCCTCCCCCGCCAACACTACCACCTTTACCTATGCAATCAGGTTTTCCAACATGACCATCATGCTTGTCATAATGATAACTAAAACCCAACCCTTTTCCCCGAGTAATTGAATGTGCGATATTCGATCTGCTCTCTCCACTGCTGTCACCATTACCATCAACAAACCATTCTTGTTTTTCCTCTTCCTCTCCATTTCCTCTTAATTTCTTACCCTCTATACACCCCACCACCATAACATATATCACCATTAAAACAAGAAAAAAATTCCCTCCCATTTTGCTTCTCATTTCTGTTTACACATGAACCAGAAACAAAACATCATGACTATATAAAGAAGTTCGTGCATCTGCATTATTAATTATCAAAATAAATTCTCTTCCCACCTAAATCTCACTTTTCATAAATTTATATTTCTTTATAACAAGTTACAAGCAATCCAGCTCGAATACCCATGATTGTACGTTATTACTCCATGCATGCATTCATGGCCACCTCTCCCTCTCTCTTCGGCGAATGGCTCGGGAAAACAATGATGTTGGCGGTTGGTCACTTTTTCAATAAACGGTGATTAATTACAGGCGCCATTGCATTGATTTTTTTTTTTTTTTTTTTTAAATTTTGGACTGTAATATCATAGAGTTACTGTAATATCTAAGCAGATCAAAATCGATTTGAGAGTAGAAAATAATAAGTTGTAAGTAAGAGCATTAAACGGAGATGGATAGAATTGAAGAAAGTTATGTCCGACATGCACCGTTTATGCTCACGGACGCATTATTAACTAGTTCATAAAAGAAAACTATGTGAGTCAATTCAATTATTACCAAGAAAAATTAAGATTTTTATTTTATTTTATTTTTTTATCAAACGATTTAAAAAAACAAGAAAATTTTGTCATCCCCATCGTGTCGAGACCACCCCTTTTCCTGCATGTGAATATAGTTAGTCCTTTTATTAGTTAGTCTCGTAAAGCCGCTAGGCGGTATATTTTATTTTTGAACGAGATCCTTAGTAAAGCGACATAAAGATTCCTTATTCCTAGTTAAAATTAATTTAATTTTTTTTTGAAAATTCTATTTTATAATATAAAACTAAACTAAAATGGAACTAAATAAAGTGAAATCTATGTAGAGTAGATTATTGAATGATCTGTTCAAAATTTGAATTTCATATATGACTAAGCAGAATTTCTATCGACTATTCATCGAAAATCAGTTTGATTGGTCAAAAGTTCAGTTGCTTGGACGAACATTTATATATAGAGTTTCACATATGGTAACGAGTAACTAGGGATGACAAAAGGGTGATGTCGGTGTATCTCTCTCTGTCGAGTGTCGCCTGGCCCTTCGGTAATTTTGAGGAGTCTGTTCTCCATTTCTCATCTTGTTTCCTTATTTTCTTATGTTTTAAAAACCATTTAAATTGAAAAATATAAACGTTAAGTAAAAATAAAATAATATTTGGTGGTTCCTCCATGATTCTCCGACTAACCCGCCGGTGCATTGCTTTTGCCATCCGG
>CAIGRT010020639.1:0-13684 GCA_903798405.1 Fraxinus platypoda | reverse complement strand
ACCCCTTTAGCAACACTTAACTATCAAATGTTGCCTTTTATGTGTTGTAAAAGCTCATTTTTGGCGTAGTGACGAGAAATCGAGAAATAATTTTAGGCTATACAATTTACATAGAAATCTTGTAAGTTAAAGCATTCAAATGCGTGTGAATTTACATAAATAGTAAGTTCTGGCTTATATGTAGAATTAGCATTACTCGAGAGAGAGTACTAGTTACATTAGATTGATTTGATTATTGGTACACGTAAATTGGGATTGGATGAATTGGAATTAGATGAACGTTAAGCAATCTAAGTGAATTCGTAAACCCTAACTATCTAATCTCATAATCTTTTCAACCTTATTCCAATAGATTGCCTTATTATTTAAGTTAACATTAGTTCCAATAAAAAAAAATCTTGATTTAATAAGTGGTTACCATTTTAATTTGAATTGAAGCTATATTAGTTTCAAAATTAATAGTAGATAGTAGTCTATGCGGGACAATAATTGGACTAAAAAAAATCTATTTTACTACTTGTCGCGATCCGTACACATTATCTCCGTAAATTGTACATTGTTGTATCTTGGGTTGCCATATTTTGTCTTTTTAGTGTAATAGAATATTATCCACTTTTGTGGATTCTTAACAGAGGATGAGGTGTTGAAAGTGGTTATCGAACCTCTAGAGCTCCAACTAGAAAAATCTTATATTCAACTTTTATTTTCTGCCAACTTTAATTATGTGATCTATTGATTTTTTTTGTTTAGTCGTGATTTTTATTGTTTCTGAGCATTTCAGTGGTATCATAGTCTAGATTATAAATTCTTGACACTAAACCTTGGAGAAAATGTACAAGGATCCGCAACAATCTGAAACATTGAGGTCAAATCCTGGTGAATAATTAAATTTAAATGAGTTTTTATAAACTTGTTGCGTGAGATCTTTTTTGTTTTGCAATTATGTTTAGTAGGTTTTTGTGTATATGTGGTATTTCTTGTGTTGTTTTGTGCAAAGGCTCATTTGAGCCCTTGAAAATCTGATATAAATCCAAAACGAATGGTGGTCTTCAAGTTTCTTGAAGGAGAAAATAATTAAAACCTGTTTTGATCTTTGATTAGTAAAAGAATATTTAGTCAATACGTGGGAAATTAGTGCCTGATTATTTGATTTGTGAATATTGTGTGTATTTGTGTTGATTGATTAGTTGGTTCTTTAAATACTGAGTGTATTTTTACCAAAATTAATTTTGAAACAATTTCATTTACTTCGAAATATTTGATTATTTGATTTTTTTAATTACACTTATCCCTTTAAGAAATTAGAATTTGAAGAAATTACATGGAGAAATATTTTTCTAGACTAATATGAGAATGTGACAAGAACAATATGTGACGTTAAGACTAGTGCTGGTCCCAATATTTAACTAAAATTGTTCCAAACTAATATTATTTATTGACACAATTCTTTTCTTTTAAAATGAATTTCTGTGTTAACGTGGAAGAGAACTTAAATAGATTTATCAAATTGACCCAAAATCTGACCAACTGGTTGTGGTTTTGTTAAACTCCATACGAGAAAGGCACATTCACCTAAAGAAAATCATGGTGCAAAAAATTTGATGGTGGTAAATCTAATTATCATTCTCAAAGGAGAATAGTTATGATAGTAAAAAGAAAAATCATGATAAGTTCAAAATCAAGAATAAAGCGAAAGGGAAGAAATGATATTTTTGTGAAAATTGGGACATTTCATCAAAGATTGGTATAAGAGGCAAAATGAACAAAAAGATGAGAAAAACTGTTATTGGAAAATGGCATTTTATTTTTATAAGAGTGAGATTTGTATTTGTACTATAAAGAAATTTAATATGTCTAGGAGTGCTACATGTTATGGAGTTTGACATTAAAGGACAAATTAAAATCTTTTAGAGGTTGTGATTTGATCACAAACACTCTTTATTTCGTTGAAGCAAAAAATATTATGGGCTTGTCAGCAATTTTAATAAAAAAAAATTAACTTTTGCAAAATTGTGGCATGAAAGGCTATGTCACATAAGAAGAAAGGGACTAAATATTTACAAAATCAAGGAGCCTTTGGTAAAATTAATCTTGGCGAAGTTACTTCTTCTTTACAATGCGTTACAATATTGGTAAACAAGTAAATTGCCTTTTTCTGCTAGGAATTCACAACTCTAAAAATTTACTTGAATATCTGCATGCTAATTTGTGGGGGGCTTACATCTGTGGTTGCTCAATCTGGTTTTAGATATTGTTTACTAATCATTTGTGATTTTTCTAGAAAGGTTTTGGTGTTTATATTAAAAACTAGAGATGAAACATTTAATAGGTTTGAAGAATAGAAAACACAAATAGAAATCAAATTTATCACAAAATAAACATCTTGAGAACTAACAATGGCCTAGAATTCGGCAATTACGAGTTTAATGATTTTCGTAAACTTCTTCATATTTAAGAATTAGAACTGTGTCTTATACATCATAACAAAAATAGAATTGTTGGGAGAATGAACAGAACAATCATAAATAAGGTTAGATGTATGCTGTGGAACTCTAGTCTTGCCAAATTATTTTGGACTACAGCATATCTAGTTAATAGGAGCCCTATATATAGTTCTCTAAATTTTAGAGTTCATGAAGTTGTTTGGACCAAAAAACTTGTAGAATATTCTCACCTATATAACTTTTAGCTGTCTAGCTTATGCACATCAAAATATTGGCAAGTTGGAACCTAGATTATTTAAATGTGCATATCTAGGATATGGAGAACAACTAAAGGGGCACAAATTATGGGTGAGAGAAGAAAGATGGTGTAAAGTCATAATGAGGAGAGATGTTGTGTTCAATGAGTCATTTATGCCTTATCTCAAAGAAAATACTAAAATCCTGCAAGATAAAGAAGTTGAAATTGAGGTGGAAACACTTCTTGTGGAAGATTAATGAATTGCTGGCAAGCTGAAATGAAACAGATCATACCGATGATGTTCCTTTAATTGGTACCGAGGTTGAACAAAATGAAAATCCTACTGACCCTTCAACTTTGCCCATTGCTGAGTACCAACTCACAAGAGATAGGCAGAGAAGATAGATCAAATTACGTGCCAAGTTTCAAAGTAATAATTTTATTTCAGTACTCACTTATTAAGATTTAATTGAAAATGAACCGAACTCCTATAACGAGGCTATTAAGGGTAAAAATTCAGCTAAATGGTTAGCTGCTATGGAAGTGAACTCAAATAATACTTGGATATTAATTAATAAAACTAAAAATAAAAAGGTTGTAGAATGTAGATGGATCTTTAAAATAAAGGAAAGAGAAGGAGGTTTAGATAAAGTAAGATATAAAACTATAATGGTAGCTAAGTTCACACAAAAGGAGGGTACTGACCATAATGAAATATTTTCTCATGTAATGGAATATACTAAGAACCTTTTTGGCTATTGTTACTCAATTCAGCTGGGAACTTGATGAGCTGGATGTGAAAGTTGATATTTTCTATGGTTATTTAAATGAGCAAAATTATATGAAAAAACATTCAGCTTTATAAAAGGTAATCAAGATAATCTTGTTTACTTGTTAAAGAAATCAATAATTGGTTTAAAACAAGCACCACTGCAATTGTATAAAAGACTTGACTTTTTTGTATTACATCTTCGTTTTTAAAAAAGCAAGTATGATACTTATCGTTACTGTAAAGGTGATGGTGGTATTATTTCACTTTATTTATTGTTATATGTTGATAATATGTTATTAGCTAGTCAGAACAAAGATGAAATTCAAGCTATAAACAAGTTAAAAAGTTGAATTCGAAATGAAAGTTCTTGAATCTGTGAAGAAAATTTTCGGAATGGAGATTCATAGAGATAAAGAAAATGACTTGTTATACTTGAATCAACAAAGTTATGCGATAAAATACTTAAAAGGTTTGGCATGTTTGATTTTAAATTTGTTACTTTATCTATTACAAATCATTTTAATCTGTCATCCGATTTTTGTCCAAAAATAAAAGATAGAATACCAAATGTACCTTATGCAAATGATATTGGTTCTGTGATGCCCTTGATTATTTGTACTAGACCTGATTTAGCTCATATCATTAATGTATTTAGCAGATTTGGGGAATCTTGGTGAAGAACATTGGGAAGCTTTAAAATGGTTGTTTAAATATTTGAAATGAACTACTAATTTGGGATTGGTGTTTAAAAATAATAAAGAATGGATAACCTTAAAAGAATATACATATTCTGATTTTGCTGGGATATGGACAATAGGAGATATATAACTGCTTACTTTTTCACTTCGTGTAGTACTGTAATAAGCTGAAAATTTCAACTAAAAAAGGTTATAGCTTTATCTTCATCAGAAGCTGAATATATTGCTGCAATAAATGCTACTAGAGAAGGAAATTAGCTAAGTGGCTTATTGAATGAGTTTAGATTTGTGGATAAGAATGATATCTTATTTTTTGATAATCAAAGCGCCATTCATTTAGGTAAGAATCCTATGTTTCACGATAGAACTAAACATATTTGATCTTAAGTATCATTTCATTAGAGATAATATCAAAATGAATTCTTAAAATTTGGAAAATAGCAACTCAATTCAATCCCTCTGATAAAGGAATCGAAGTTGGATTGAGACATGTAGAATGATGAAAACCATTGGATCTGCTTCTTTTATCTCTGAGACTTAATAACTCTGTATTTGTCTTACTATGGATTAATTGTGGGTGTTACTTTCGAGAAAAAAATTGCTTCATTCTTTGTGTTGTTCTTCGTTTTCTCTCTCAAAACCCTCATTCGAGATTCCAATCTTCATCCTCTTCTTTCTGTTTTGGCTTATTACTTGTAATATGAACAAGAACATAATGTTTTTTAGTTTGTTGGAATCAGAAGGAGTATAGATTAGGATATTTTTAGATATTCCATAACGTGTCTTGTGATTTTGTCTTTGTAACTTTTAAATTGTTGTATCTTTGATTGTTGTTTTGAGGCTTTATAGTGCAATAGAGCATTATCGACTTTTATGGAATTGGAAGTGATCAGCGAACTTTTGAGGCTCTGACTAGAAAAATCATGTGTCCAACTTTTATTTTTTGCAAATCTGTGATTTATTCACTTTTTAGTTTAATTGTGGTTTCCGTTATTTCTGGGCATTTCAGTATTCTATAAAGAACATCTCGGCACCCTTTTCTTCCAAGTGACTTTTCACGTCATTAGTCATTGCTTGCTGGTTGATTTACTCTAATGTACCCATCATACCAAATTTCTCTAGTGGAGCAACTTTGAGTTTGTTACTTATCCTTTCAAAATTACATACAGACACAGATATTCAGCTGGGATATGTTGGACAGAAATTTGCTTGGCCTCAATCTTCTCTAACAAAGTAGAGATCAAGTTTAACATGTTTTACTCGAGTAGAGAACGGGATTTGCAGGTAAGAATACTGCACTTAGATTGTGACACCATATCACTGGTGTTTTGCACTGCAATATCCCTATTTCTTTCAATAGGTTTTGCAACCAAATTCCTCTGCAATGGCACTAGCTAAACCTTCATATTCTTCCTCAGTGCTGGATCTAGAGATATTGTAACTATTTCGAGCTCTTCCTCCTAGATAGACACAGAACACTAAAAATGATTAGTGAAAGTATGTAGGAGGGATTATAATATCGAAATTTATCTTTGGATATATAACTAAAATTGCGGAATGGTAAAATTTCTCTTTGCCAAAGAAAAACCTTGTTAGCATAACTCGTCTGCCTCAATGGCCACGTCGGATACTGACGTTTGATTTAGTGAACTGAGTAGAATCATGTTATATTTACAGAATTTTTTGCCCAATGACATTCTGTTATTGGACTGTTTGAAAAATAGTCAATTTTTGCACTCAATCATCTGCTGCCAATATTGCATCTATCAATTAGGAGGGCAAAATCATGTGGCAAAATGGCTTAACTCAACTGAGTAATCTATTGTGCAACAAAATTGAAGTTGAGTGATATGGATAAAATTAGAGTGATGAAAAATGTAATTGGTCAAATTTATAACGTATATGCATTCCTTTCGTCTCATTCTCCTTGATTAGCATGAAGAAATTAATATTGATTGGCTTTAGATCCCTTATTCTTGATTAAATTAGAGTTGAGTTCTTCTACCTTTCGTATTGACGAGGTAATGGGTTTTCAATTTTCAAAAGTGAAGTTTTGTGTTCCCAACTTATTTACATTTGTGAATTTGGGACCTGTCGTAATAAAAATAATCAATCTAGATGTTAACCCCTATTTGAGCCACATTAAAAATTTCATTCTTGTTCTTCTACTCATTTTCAGCCACACATTTTTCAATAAAGGAATATTTTCCATCACGTCAATAACTTTTCCTTCTTTTTCAACTACATATTCACTATCACATCACATAAAAATTCATTCTTTTCATTTTAATGTGCATCAAACACACTCTAAATTGCAAACGATTTTAATTTGAATGTGTGATACTTGTTAAGTGATTTGATGGTTTTTCCATCTAATGTGAATCATGTGAAAGTCGCTAGTAATTTTAATATTTAAATTAACGATTTTCCTCACGTTGGGATCCAAATTTATATAATTAAATGGGTTGAAAATTCAAAACCTCGCTTTTAAATATTGAGGACCCATAGCCACATTGGATCAAAGTTTGAGAAGTCAAGTCCTAATTTCATGTGCAATTTTAACATTTAAATTAACGAATTTCGTCACGTTGGGACCCAAATTTATATAATTAAATAAGTTGAGAATCAAAAACCTGACTTTTAAATATTGAGGACCCTAATTTACTCCTTATCTTTGCATGGAAATGATATATATAGAAAATAAAAGACTTGATATGAGACAAGAAATGAGCTTTTTTATTTACAGAGTGCATGTTGTTTAGTTAAATTTTCAATAGTAATTATTAACAAGTTACGTTCAAAATAAAAATAAAAATGGAGAAAAGAAAAGAATATTAACAAGAAGTCCAAAATCCAATAGGATCAGTTGAGTAGGCTCATTAATGGCCCAATTTTCTACTGATTTTGCTAAGGCCCAATAATAGAACGGGGATCGTCTTTGTTCATACGCCACTTCCAACTCATTTCACTAAAATTGTACTACTTTCACACCATGTTTCCCACCAATTGTACCAAATTTTATACCAAATGAACAGTTTTCCATTAATTTATTTTAAAATTTATTGAATTACAAATTCTATTACTACTAAAATTACTAAATTAAAATTTATATTTAATTATTTAAAATATTGCCTTTATTAATAAAATAAAAAATATTTCACTTAATAGCACAACTAAAAAAAAAAAATTACATTTAACATCACATTTAGGGCGGGGTGTGGATTTAAGTTGGGTCTTTTTTATCCAACACAAACATAACCCAACATGATCGATTTGATCTAAAATCAAACCAACACAACCCAACTATTGATTTAAATTCAACTCAACTCAAACTGATCAAACTTGGGTCAATTTGTGTTGGGTTGGTCGGTTCGATTGTACGAAAAAAAATAATGATTTTGGTTTTTAGAATCAAGAATCATTTAATTCAGGTTCGATTCTAGTTCTAGAATCGAGAACCGAAAACGAAATCAAACTTAGTTTTAATTTCATTTTTTATATATAATAATTAATAGAGACCCTAATTTTGTATTAATTGGAGACAATCTATCAATTACGTGCACCCTAATTTTGTGTTCACTTGAAACATTTCTCTTTCACTCATTTTCAATTTACAAATTGTTGCAGTATGTCGGCATCGCATTTTATCACGTTAGCTGAGGAAACTCTTTCAAGACTACAAAACGAAATTGGTTAGTCACTTAAAAAGCTTTTAAACTATTTTTTCACATTGATTGTTTGATGAATTATTTGTGCACTTCACAAATAGAGGAAAATCCAATAAACATTCATGGAGTATTAAATGGTTAATGGTTGCTAATAAAAGTCGATTGTAAAAGTTTTGCATAATTCATCCTTTATTGTGGGTGTCTGCATTCAAAATTGCTACAATTAATTTAATGAATCATTGTTATTATTTATTAGACAATCTGTTGTATGTGAATAAAAATTGATTCGTGCATTCATATTATGACTATTAAGGGATAAAATCTTACGTCGAATAAAGATGAAAATATAGACCAACTTATAAAGGTTTTAGGTTACTCTTCTTAATAAGGTTGACTTTTTAATATAGAACCAAAAGTCTTAACATGGCATCAGAACATATTAAGCTCAAACGAGCAATTTGATCCGATTAAGACTCAAAAAATGTGCACGCGAATTTTATGATTAGTCTGCTTAAATGAGTCACCATCTTGCGATGACATGTTAAGGAATAAAATTTCACATCGATTAAAAATGAAAATATAGACCAACTTATAAAGGATTTGGGACATCCTCTTAATAAGGTTGACATTTCAAAATAGAATCTCAAATCTTAACAATGACTATATTTGTTTATAATTTGGACTTTTATGATTTTAATAATTGATAATTTGAACTTGCTGAATATTTGATATTTATTTTTTAAGTATATATTACTAACTTATGGATATGGTACAAGTCTGAAAATTTAAGAAATAAAATTAGAATCAAACCAAATCAGAACCGAATTGATCTGTTCCGGTCTGGTTCCAAAAAAAAATAAAAATTGATTCCATTATAAAAAAAATCATAGGTTTATGGTTCGGTGCTCTTAGAACCCAAACCAAATGAAACCGTATTCACTCCTAACTAAGTACAAAACATAACAAAATTAAAAATAAATGAAAATCTTATCTATTGTAACAATAATTAGATGCATTATTGTACTTTAAAATCTAATCTCCTGTCTCCGAAGTCTTTCCTTAATGTTGAAAGGAAAAATTATATTTTAGATATGGTTCCCCCTGAACCTTTCTAGAATTTATATTTTAGTCCTTTCCCTTCCTACCATTAATAACATTTGCTCAATAGGTAAATTTCTATTAGATTATTTGAATGCTCTCACGTGATTTCCTTTCCAAACCCTAAAGAAAAAACTTCATAGGTACTTACATTCACATCACAATTTTTATTAATCACACAATATTTTAATTATAATGAAAGTCTCCATTTTTTGCTCATTTTTGCATTTATGTATCGAACTTTTCCCATCTCATTATTATCTTCAATCTTCAACCTTAATTAGAATATTGTCTCTAATATCGATTTCAGTCCAAATTTTCTAACAACGTGCTTTGAAATAAATAGCAAATATTTTGTCGAACTTTTATTTGTTACTTTTTTCTTATTTGAAATACGAAGGACAAATAAGTCTTTTTCGCATTTTATTTTTTGGACGGACATGAACAACACGTGTTAATTAATAAAAGGCCGAGGATAAAAATGTAGCAAAAAAATTGAAGACATCAGCACGAAATGAATGAATGTTGGAGATTTATTGCAATTAAAAAGTAGTACGATTAACAGAAACTACAGTGTGCATATTATTCCTTGATTTTCTAATGTCAATTTTAACTTTTTGACAAATACAATTTAAACAAAACTACGCTTGAATATTATTACTTGATTTTCTAATGTCGATTTTAACTTATTAACAAAAAAATTCCAGCCTTAGAAAATACTAATTTCATCATGCGTCAGCTCATCACATCTATACCTCTCTCCATCGATTCGTCTCTCCATCTATACCTCTCTCATATAATGCGAAAGAAACAAATAAGAACCTAATCAAACTTACACCATACATTTGTTGAGATTCGACATAATGTTTCACTCAAAATCTTAATTAATAGTCACTCTATTTGAGCTAACCTGCACTTTCCAAAGAGCAAACTTCTCAAAATCATACCACAAACATATCCACTATTGAATAACATTAATTTAAAATTTAAAATTAAATTTTTATGTGTTGTACAAACTAATTTTAGTAACACATAATAAAATTTCCAGACTAGCAATATAATATATAAAAAGTTTAAATGCATTGTAATATATATCTTACCAAAAAAACTTATAATTGCATGTATGATAAGCGGAATTAGACAAATCGGATAATAAATGACGAATTACAATTTAAAATTGATGTGTAAAATGTTATAAAATTAGTTGCAAAAACCTTTTCAAAATAATAAAATGAAGGAAGTTAGAGTATTTATCAAAAAATCGAGACTCGTGATAGCACAATGCCTTAAAGTAAAATTGTCCAATCATTATCTGATGTAACATCTTTGGACAATCACTTCGAATCACTTGTTCAACAATTAAAAGTGATTTTCAAAACTCTCATCAATTACTCCGAACAATATAATAACAAAATAATTCGGAAATCAATTCTGTAAGAAGAAATTATTTCTATATCTTTTTCCAAGAAAAAAGAAACTGTATATATAGTCCATGAAATGTGACTTTCACTAATAATTAAGAATTGAATAGGAAAAAGTGTGTTTTATTATTTTACTAAATTACCTAGTAAATGCTCCCTACAGTTATATTTTATTGACTAACTTTTATCAATTATATATTACTACAAGTTAATAAAAAATATATAATTTAATCAAAGAAGTCCAAGACATCTTGCATGGCTAGTGGGGTTTGAACCGCCAAATTTTCACATAATTTCCATATCCTTTTCTACTCAACAAACTATCGTAATTTAATTATTCCTTTTAAATAAAAAATATATATAAAAGTCCATGGAAAGGTGAAAGCATAGTAAAGAGGAATAAATGCAACAACGAGTGGACGAACATCATATGAGCAATTAATAAATCCTTCATTTTCACTTGGTCTTTGATGGAGTGCCGGACCATGTCTTCCAACCACCAAAGCTTACACAAAATTATTAAATTTGTTTTGAGCATCGTTATTGTCACGTCCCTAGTAGTCAACATAAATCGTTATTGTCATCGTTATAATTTCGATTTAACTAGCGATTTTTTATATACTTCATTGCGTTAGAATTGACTAGACAAGATAGCTTATATCATACTAGGGTTATTACTCAAATAAAATCTATAGAAATATATTGTCATCGTTATAATCCTAGTTGTAATACTATACATGAATTTGATCTTCTTCCCCCAATTTCCGCCAGTGAACAGGATAAAAACTCCATACTACTGATGTGGCAAGAAAAACAATAGAAAGGATAATAATTGCCACATAAGCCCAAAAGTTTCAACATCGCGCCGCCTCAATTAATCACCTCCACCCCTATACACTTGTGAAGAAGGTATTAATTGAGGACAAGAAATGGACACGAAAGCACAATATTAGTGCTCTTGACAAAAGTAAGGAGACAATAGGTACCGATTAGACTAGGAAATTGTGGTAGGAAAAGTTTAATCTGTATGCATATTTAGCATTTTCTTTCTGGATTTGCGGCTTTAATTGCACAACTTGTAGCATTCGGATCAGTTGCTATCACAAGCTTTGAATCTTTGAAATCTTAATTAATTCACAATTACAATGTGCATGAATAACATGTAACTTTTCTAATCCTTGCAAAACGCCATGTCACGGCTGCTATAATGTATGATTTTATGTCGAGATATTATACTGATCATAAGTTGACAAATGGCAAATTATTTGATAGTTAATCGTGTTTATAATGTAAGTTTGATTTAATTTTCTACAGAGGTGGCTCTTATTGGCATGTCTTTTAGCTCATATTTGATTTAGCTAAAATTAGATTGTGATAAAAGTTGATAAAAAGTGTAGTTCAAAAGTTGATAAAAGTTGAAGGCTCATAAAACGTGTGGTTGAAAATGAGTTTTAGAAAATGGGGATGTAACGGAGACTTAGTCCTCTCATGTTTGGTTCAGCTAAAAAAATTAGTTAAAATCTTGAGATAATTGCAGTTGAGAATCCAAATCTTTCAAACACTAGCAAACTTTCATCAAACCTTTGATTTGTTAGAACCGTCAACCCTAACATTTTCAAACGTTGCATGTGAGGCCTCGATTGATGGAAATCATCCAATTTAAAGTTAGTTGACTAAAAAATTGAGTTTGACCACATTTTTAATATTTTATAAAGGACAAATTAGTAACTTTCTATTTACCAAATTAAATAATTAAATTAAAAAGAAAAAAAAAGAAAAGAAATATGTATCTCTTCCCCCANGTGAGGCCTCGATTGATGGAAATCATCCAATTTAAAGTTAGTTGACTAAAAAATTGAGTTTGACCACATTTTTAATATTTTATAAAGGACAAATTAGTAACTTTCTATTTACCAAATTAAATAATTAAATTAAAAAGAAAAAAAAAAAAAAGAAATATGTATCTCTTCCCCCACCACCTACTCCAAAACCAGAGATTATAAAATCGGCCATGCAATCGGCCACCGACCATCACCCACAACGCCATCGCACTGCAATCACCACCCAACCCAATCGCCACAGCCATCATTATCTTCTACTAATGCTTTGTGATTTTAGTACATAGCAAGCAATGTCAATTAGACATAAGAAGAAGAAATACATAGATTGGATCGTGTCGAGCCTTTCAAGCAAAAACATTTAATTGCCGTCTGATCAATAATTCTACAAATAGTTGTTTACATTTGTTTGGGAAACTATTGTTGGATAATTTCAACATATTTGGGGCCTCACGTTGTATATTAAAATGTGTGGTGCTATCATTTAAAGGATATTAGTCAATTAAAGTGATCCGATAAAGATGTATTATGACTAATGGGTATTAGATTTCATGGAATTATAGTGTAGAGATCGGAGTGTTGTTTTAAATTGATGAGGGACCAATTTGAAGCAACTGAAAGATAGTGGCTATTGAGTTACTACTATTATTTTATATGGTTATGGTCCCCAATTGGTGGTGTTCTTGAGTTTCTCTACATCCCCATCACTAGAGAGCAAAATTGAAGTGAAGATCACCAATCAATTGGAAGATCATCACTCATTCATGCTAAGAATCAGAAATCTATGGATCGGGGTATGTTTATGCTTCCGCTATTTTCATTCTTAATGATTTCAACATGGATGGTTATATTTGAGAATTAAGGATTTGATTATTGTTTTGATCGATAATCTTATTATGTTTTTCCAACAAGTGGTATCAGAATCAATCCATAGTTTTTTATGCTTCCGCTATTTTCATTCTTATTGATTTCAACATGGATGGTTATATTTGAGAATTAAGGATTTGATTATTGTTTTGATCCATAATCTTATTATGTTTTTTCTATCAAGTGGTATCAGAGCCACTCCATTATTGAATCATTGAGAAATTAAAGTTTTAATAATTCTGAATTTTTTAGGTTATTTGATATTCATGTTATTTTATGGTTTTATGGATTCGAGCATGTCATTGGATGGATTATGATATAATAAAGTGTTTCTTCTTCACAAGATTCGGGTTTAACTTCAAGAGGATTTTCAGATCTGTTTTGGAAAAAAAAAATTATTTTTTATTTGGGCAGCCGCCGCCGGTGCGGGCAGCAGCGGGGCTGCCGCTGCTGTAAAGCAGGGTGCAAGCTGCTGTTTCAGCAGCTACGCTGCTGTTACAACGTGGCTGGTGGCCGCCGGTGAGGGGTTGCCATCCGGCAGCCCCCCGCCACTTGGGGCCGCCAAGGATGAAGGAGAGAAGATTAAGGGGCTTCTTCATTAAGGTTTCAGTTATGGAATTAATTAAGATTTCAGTTTTGG